>JAUKPQ010057207.1:0-25906 GCA_032273045.1 Chloridella minuta | reverse complement strand
TTTGGTGCTTCTAATATCATAGTTTCTGTATTGATTTATTTTTTAATGGTTACACAGCTCGGTGTGTGTTCCAATATCTTCTTTGTTGTCCACATCTTGATGCACAGCTTTCACAAGCGATAAAGATAAAGAATAATACGATTGCGATTGCATAAGGTCTGAATGATTTCATAGTGTTTTGTGTTAGTTGATTAGAGTACAAATATAAGGAATTTATTTTAAACTACCAAATTATTTTAAACTTTTTTTCGTAGTTTCAAATCTTTGATTACCTTTGCGATAAGGTCTTGCACTTCAAATTCGCTTTGGTCGTCTGTGTCGGTGCAGTCTGGTACGTACCCTAATTTGATTAATTCGTTTGTGATAGTTATTCCTATCTCTTGTCTTTCATCTCGGTCTAATTTTCTTGTCTTTGCCATTGTTATTATTTTAATTGGTTAGGACAAATATACAACAAAAAAATAAGACTACCAAATAAATGATAGTCTTTTTTTTAATTATTTTACATCGATTAGTTTTCCGTCCCATTCGGCACCATTCAGAAACCATTTGCCTTTTGATTGTGAAATACTTACTTTTGGTATAGCGTTCAGTCTTTCTTTGGTAGTGTTTGATTTCCAACCACAATTTGTAATTGATAGCGTTCTTTCGGGGTCGTTGTATTGGTATGCAATAGGATTTCCGAATAGTTTAAGGATTGTAACGTTTGGCAATACCTCAACGATTGTGTTTGGACTTTTAAAAGTTTCAGCGTTTAAAAACTTTTCGATTGCATTTGCTGTGATTTGTCTTGACATTTTATTTGTGTTTTAATTGGTTACTTATTCAACACTACAAATATAGTAAATAAAAATGACACTACCAAATGATAGTGCCACTTTTTTTAAAAAAACATGAAAATATAAAAGAAAACTTAAACAGCAATAACCCAATCGGTGACTTCCCAATTCACACTTGACGATACGCTATACCCTTTCTCTCTCAATCGTTGGGCAACGATAGGCATATACATATATTCTTCAACACTCCAACCATAGCTTGGTGCACATTTTGCAGTTTCAAACTTGGTAGTTAAATACTCACCTCCTAATCGGTCTTCAATTCTTTTTTGCAATTCTTGAATAAATTGCTCTTTTCTTTCTTGTGGTGTCAATACCACTTCTGCTGTTTGTGACATAAGATATATTTTATTTGGTTGATACAAAGATAAGGATAATATTTCTATTATCCAAATCTTTTGTTACTTTTTTTTAGTTTAGGCAAACTTTGCTTGTGAATACTTCGCCTTGGTCTTTGCTTGTTTCTCTTACACTAACAAGGACTTCAAAAGGTTTTTTCAATCCTTGGTTTTCTTGTTGGTAAACTTGTTGTTTGATTGCTTCAATCATCATCATTTTTAAAAACTTTTCCATTGTGTGTTGTTTTAATTGGTTAACGATACAAATATAATAAAAAGAAATGACACTACCAAATGATAGTGCCATTATTTTTAACAACCAATTAAAAATTTCTTATTCTATATTGTTTTCCATTAGTTCGCAAAGGTTTATCCTATCTTGTATAGAAGACAAATCCGACAAATTCATTAGGTGTCTTTTGAAACTTCCATCAGCTTCAACGACAAGTATTCCTTCTTCGCTTACTTTTAGTGGGTGTACGTCAAACACGTTTCCCGTAATATCATTACGACATTCCAAATAATCATCGGGTGCATCGTGTTCCAAATCTTCTTCTGAAAAAATGGTAATTTCTTTGTGTTGTTTTAGTAGTTCAGAAAAGTAGTTTGCAACTTCGCTTTCTAAAGCATCTAAGTCATTGTTAAAGTTTTTAATCGACATGGCTTTTGGTTTTTAATGTTCGATACAAAGATAAGGATAAGTTTTCACTTATCCAAATCTTTTTGTAATTATTTTTCGGTGTTATCCGTAACCAACACAATCGTTTCAAGTCTTGAATTGGTTTGCTCATCATATAGTCCTTCTTCAAGGTCAACCACTCCTACAACATCACTATCGTAATCGTGTCTATATGTTACTTCGACATTCTCTAATAGAATACCGCTAACGTGCATCTCAACCAATTTGTTGAGTAGTGTAAGTGCGTTCATTAGTCTTCAAATGATTTTACCCAAAAGATTGGCAAATCTCCGTGTTCTCTTTTGAATTGTGCAACACCTTTTTCTTGTGCGTCTTTTTCGCTGGTTGCTTGTACTGATACACCATACTTTTGGTGGTCATCTCCTTGCTCTCTTCCGTAATGGTCATTCGGGTCGATAGACATAATAGTAACGTGGTAATTTTTCATTTTGTATATGTTTTAAATTGATAGTACAAATATAGGTAATTTATTTTAATCTACCAAATAAAAAAGGGAAAACTTTCGCTTTCCCTTTAAATTATTTTTAGCTTTGTCCTTGTCGGTAGTGTTTGCAACCATTCAAGTTAAAGATTCGGTTTAACACGTGTGTTCTGTGTTGTTTGCGGTAGTGTTTCGCATAGTTGAAACCACTTGTGCTTGGTTTTGGGTACTTTGGGTGCTTGTCTGTTGTTTCTGCAAATGCAATGTTCCCTACCAATGCTAATACTAAAATAACTAATAACTTTTTCATAACTCTTTTTTTTTTTGGTTTGTATTAATGATTACCTTACAAAGATAGACAAATTATTTTAATCTGCAAACTTTTTACCAGGTTTTTTTAAATTATTTTTAGTCTTCTCCGTAGGGTGCATCGTTAAACGTAGTGTGGTTGCAGTTCTTACATAAATCTTGGTCATCAACATCAAAGTCCATTTCTTCCCTTGTAAAGCCGCCACCACAAGAATTACACATAAACCTATCTGAATTAAAGTCAAACATATCAATAGGGATAAGTGTAAATTCTTCTTCGCTTTCTTCGATAAAGTCGTCATCACTAATACAATCCATTCTTCGATTATCATTGTGTTGTTCCAGCCAGCTCGCAAAATCATCTTTGCTTTCAATTACAGCTTCTAACTTCTTGTCGGTTCCGTTTCCGTAACAATCATTGTATTGTACAATGTAAACTTCTTTTGTTCTCATAGTATTGTGTTTTAAAATTTATACTACAAAGATAAGCAATCTATTTCGTTCCCACAACATACTATAGTTAGCATTTTTATTTTGAAAATAGTTGCATAAAAGTTTGGTAGATTGAAATATTATGCTTATATTTGTAGTGTACAAATGAGGTACGGGTCACGGCAAGTGAGAGAGTAGACTCCAACACGTCTATATATTTCGTGTGTTGGTCCAAAAAAAACGGAGGGCACAACCCCTCCGACTTCTCGCTTTAGACACCGAACACAAACGATGCTATTGCTCTCCCAATTAAAAAGATTGTACCTAACAATGCTATTGGCATTGATATTTTGTCCATAACTCTTTCAAATCTTTCAATACTTTTTTCTATATTCATGGCTTTTGGTTTTTTGTTGAAACAAAGATAAGAATAATATTTGTAACTACAAAATATTTTGTGGTTTTTCTTTAATTTCTTTTGCATCGGTTATCAATGCTATTGCACCCAATGTACCGAACCCTAAAAACGTCCATAGGCTTAACATTAATTGGTCGTTGCTATCTGCAACAAAAATACCTACGAAACCTGTAACTTGTCCAACAAGGGCAATAAGTGCGATAATAAGATTTAATTTTTTCATTTTGTTTTGTTTTAATTGGTTATTTGTTGAAACAAAGATAAGGATAATATTTCAATTATCCAAATCTTTTTTCATTTATTTTTAGTATGCTGATACTGACATTTTTTGGTTTAATTCATAACTTTGCCCTTCCCATTCTGTATCGGGGTTTGTTATGTTATGGAAATACATTTTAAGTCTTTCCGCTATTTTGTCTAACTTTGCTTTTTGCTTATCGGTGCAAGGTCGTTGAAAGGCTTCTATTGTATTGTTGGCACATACTTTGCCTAACATACCACCGCCTAAATAATTTTGGTATGCTGACATTTTTTGTCCACTGAAACCAAAACGTGTTAAGTCAATTTCGATACCACCACCACGTGATGAAACTTCAAGTCTTAACGTTACTTCTGAAAATTGAATTGCTTTTGCCATTGTGTTTATGTTTTTAATTGATAAGTCAAAGATAAGGATAAGTTTTCACTTATCCAAATCTTTTGGCAATTATTTTTAAACTTTTTTGAATATCAATAATCGTTCTCGGTCAAACGTGTTTGAACACTTGCCACATGAACTTTGGTGCTTTGGCGTTTTGAATTTTCTATGCACGTGTCCACATTTAGGGCATACCGCTTCTAGTGTACCTTTGACAACGATTGTGTTTTTTTCGGTATAGCAACGATTTCCGTCACAACCTATTTCTAGTGCTTTGCGTTTCCACGTGTTGTCGTGTCCGTGTCCGTGTCCAACTAGTGCGTGTGCTATCTCGTGTAAGATAGTGTTTTGTACTCGTGTTTCACTATTCAAGTCAACTAGATGCTTTGATAAAGTGATACGTCTGTAAGTGTAGTTACAACAACCAAATCTACGTCTTGCGTTGTCAAACTGAAACGACCAACCTTTGTCAAGTAGTCCGTGTTGGTTCATTAATTTTGTTGCTAGTGTTTTTGCTTCTGATAATAACATTGTGTATTGTTTTAATTGGTTGAAACAAAGATAAGGATAAGTTTTCACTTATCCAAATCTTTTAGCAATTATTTTTTAAAATATTTCAGTAGTAGTGTGTCGGCTTCTGCTTTGTCCAACGGCTTGATGTTTACACATGGGCACATTAGTCTGCAATTGTCGTCATGCTCGAACCCAGTCACAGCGTGTACCAGCTCGTGGTATACAACGTCACGTAGGTGTGCTTTCCACGTCTTAAGGCTTGATAGGCTTATCCAGATGATGTTGCCGTTCAAACGTCCCATACCTAACGCATCGTGTCCTTTGTTGTCGGTCACCCTAACGTCTACACGTGGCATTTGTATTCCGTTTGCACGTAGCGTGTTTTTCGCTTCGTATAAGTGGTTCATTACCTCACGTCTTAAAGCGTAAACTTCGTTAGACATTTTAAGGTTGTTTCCCATTGAGCATTTTGTGTTTGTTCTCATTTTGTGTTGTTTTAATTGGACAATACAAAGATAGTAAAAAAATCCGAACTACCAAACTTTTTTGCAACTTTTTTTAAATTATTTTTCTGGTGTTCACATATGTACGTGTCGGAGTCTACTCTCTCAATATTCCCATATCGACCCGTTGCTCTTTCAACAATACAAATATAGGAATAATAAACCACACTACCAAATATAATGTGGTTTATTTTCAATTTATTTTTAGTCTACTATTGGTATTTCCAATTTGTCCGTGTAGCGTTTGCCTTGATTGAGGTTGTGTGCTATCTGCACCAATTCACTACGCAAAGTATCTTTGATAGGTAAATCGGGATAATCGATTTCAATTCGTTCTATGGTGGTTTCTGCTACGTACTTGCACGTATCTTTGTTTCCGTAACCCCAATTAAAGCATACCCTTATTTTTTGGATAAGTTCTGCGTATCCTATTGGATAATAACCTCGTTGAATTTTTGACTTTGCCATTGTATAGTGTTTTAATTGATAGGACAAATATAACACAAAAAATCCACACTACCAAATGTAATGTGGATTATTTTTAAATTATTTTTGATTAATCAAAGTCTGCCTCAACGTTAGCGTACTTTGCTTTTTTCTGCAAAAACGGCTTAAGTTGTTTAACGAATTGTTTTTCAAGGTCGGTTGTTAGTTTACCGCCCAATGCTGAATTAACAACCTCAAGTATTGGTGTGTTTGTCGTGGTGTCTGCAAAGATGCAAATCAATGAAACGCCCCAATCTTTTGGCACACTTCCGTGAGTGCGGTGTCCAACCTTAACTTTTTTAAGACCTCGTTGGATATTGAACGTTGGTGTTTCGTACACGTCAACCTCATCATCGTACCAATCAATTTCATCAAAAGATACGTGCAACTTTTGAAGTTTTTTGGTTTTGATAGATTTCCAAAAGTCTTCGATTGCTTTGGCTATACGTTCTTCGTTTACGTATAACTGACTTTTGCGACTGCTACCCGAATAGTCTGAACTAATCTCTAATCTGATAGTTCCGTCTGATAGTCTGCTAGTTCCTACTTGTAGACATTCACTTGTAAATAAATTTCTCATATGGTGTATGTTTTAATTGATAGTACAAATATAAGTAAAAAAAAGAAACCTACCAAATTATTTGATAGGTTTTTTCAAACTTTTTTTAATTAGAATTCTCTAACTCCGTGAACAATCATGTTGTAAACTACTGCACATAACATTGTTGCTACAAATAAGGTTACAAATGTTGCACCTACTAATTCTGCTTTTTTCATTTTGATTTGGTTTTGTGTTAATGATTAATGATTATGGTACAAAGATAAGAAAAATATTTGGAACTACCAAATTAATCTTCATAAAATTTTACTTTTTTATTTTCTTGTCGGTTATAGTCCTTTTTTGTTTTGTGAACTCTATTGCGACTAAAGTTCATTCCTAGTTCAATCTGCAATTCACGTTCAATTTTGCGTTGCATTTTGATTTGTTGCTCTTTTGACAACTTTCCGATTTTTTGTTGTTTCATTCCCATGACTACTATATTAGAAATTCATAAACATTCTGTTGTTCCCTCTGTTGTGGCGTTTGTGGTATCTGTGGGACTTCTTGCTTTGTTTCTTGTTGAACTTCATTGCTTTACCATATCCACAACCTTTGCTTGTTCCACATGATGTAGTTGTTAATGACACTGCGAAAACTACTACTAATAAATAAACTAATTTTTTCATGGCTTGTATGTTTTTGATTACCTTACAAAGATAGTAAAAAAAATGGAACTACCAAAGATAATTCCACTTTTTTTTTATTTTTTTTGCTTTGCTTAATTGTAAGCATCGCAAAGTCCGTGGTTGCGGTGTCTATCTTGTTTGATAGGTGCGTAATGTGTTTTGTACGCATCGCATTGGTGGTATCTTGCTCTCTTGTGTTTTTTCAATTTCTTGATTCCGTCATTCGCAAAAGTGGTTCCTACTGCTAATAAAATTGTCGCTGATAATAAAGTTAATTTTTTCATGGTGTGTATGTTTTTGATTACCTTACAAAGATAGTAAAAAAATCTGAACTACCAAACTTTTTACCAGGTTTTTTTAATTTATTTTTTTTGCTATTTTATTTGGATATGTCATTTATTTGTTTTATATTTGTAGTGTACAATTAAGGTACGGGTCGCCACGAGAGTGTTGAGAGAGTAGACTCCGACCTACCTTATACTTACCTAGCACCCACAAATAAAAAAACCCCTAGTAAGGGGTTTGTGGTGTGTGTCTTTTGCCTGTGGTTATATCCACCCATTTCGTTTTGGCTTCGGCTTCTGCTAGTCGTTCCATGCTTCGGATTTTTTGCTCTCCAGCTTCAATCGCTTCAGCTTCTGTGTGACCGCATTTGATTGCGAAGTCGTAGGCTTGTTTTCTTAAAATTTGTTGTACCTTTGCGTTCATAATTGTGTTGTTTTAATTGGACACTACAAAGATAGCAAAAAAATCCACACTACCAAAATAATGTGGACTTTTTTTTAAATTATTTTTACTATGCTACTCTAGTCATTTGGACAAGGCACATTTGAGTTTTTTCTTTGTTGGTTTGTTCGTTGGTATCACGATAAAAATACAATTCGTCAATACGATAATCAAAACCTGTAACTTTGTCAAAGAAACTTCTAATAGCTATTTCTGAATTAGTACGTAAGTCATTTTTGCTATTATTGATAACGTTACCCAAGTCTTTTACTCTATCGTGAACACCACCATTAGCACGTAGATTTACTGAAAATGTAACGTGTAACGTTCCTTTGATTGGTACTAGTTTTTGTCTTAAGAAATACTCTATTTCTAAATTGAAACTAGAAATCATACCGCAGTAGTCTAGTATAGCGTGTGCATACGTTTCACGTTGTACGTTGTAAATTTTATCCGCTATGCTACCTTGATATGTTTCAATTGGCAGTTCATCGATTTTGATACGTTGCTTCATTGCTTTGTATGTAGGTTCGTCACGTTCCACACCTAGAAAATTATAGTCACTAGTAACGTCTAGGATTTGCTTTTCTAGTTTGCAGTACATATATGGCAAAGTCAATATAGTACCTGTCAATCCACTAGTAGTAACACGATTGACAATTTTAGTACGTCCCATTTCTTTTTCAATTCCGTCCGTATTATTGTACGGATTATCCCCTAGAACAATTTTTTCTAGTTCACTAAATTTGGCTTCCATTCTGTCTAGTTTTGAAACCGTTTTTACAACTTGAGCTTCAATTTCAACTAGTCTTAAGGTAGAATCGATTAAACCTTTGCGTACAAGCCAAGTGTAGTTAGCACTAACTTTTTGTGCAGATAAACCTACTTCTCTAGCTATGTTTCTTAAAGACTTTGTAGTGTATTCGTTTACGATTTTTTCGTCTAGTAATTCGTTTGTAATTTGTAACATTGTGTTTTGTTTTAATTGGTTAACATTGCAAAGATAGAAACTTTTTTGGAACTACCAAATTTTTTAGCAACTTTTTTTTATTTTTTTTGCCTGGTAAAATAATTGCATTTTTATTTGGTAGATTGAAATATTATACCTATATTTGTAGTGTACAAAAACAAAGGGTGTACGGGTCGAGCTGAAAGGTTTGAGAGAGTAGACTCCAACACGTCCATACGTTACTGGTGCCAGAAAATAAAAAAAGCCTATTTAAAGGCTTGTTCACACTCTGCTCGAAGCTCTGCTTCAAACTCTGCGTCATTCAACGCAATCGGTTCGTGAAACACCAACTCGTGGTCTAGGTACGTAAACCGTTCGTGGTGGTTTGACTGCTTCGCCAACAAACTAGCAATCGCCAATTTGCATTGGTCTTCCACGTACAGGAAGCTGTCGCTGTCAACACGCAAGGTAAACATCATGCTACCTTTAGCTTTCCAGTGCTGTGGACACTCGCCTTGACCGTTCCAGTCATGTGCTCCGTAGTTCTCGTGGTATTGTGCTGTAATCTGTAATAACGTTTTCATAATGTGTGTGTTTTAATTGGACAGTACAAAGATAGTAAAAAAATCCGAACTACCAAATTTTTTACCAGGTTTTTTTTATTTATTTTTTTTACTGGAAAAACTTGCACAGTTAAAATAAGTTTCCTATATTTGCACTCAACCAATTAAATAAATGTATTATGTCAACAGGAAGACCGCTATATGAAATAGCAAAGGAAATCAAACAGGACTGGAAAGCTGTAAACTACGGTGCAAAGCCTTATCTGGATGCAATGGGATGTTTAACCAGTACCAGTGACAGTTACGGGATGGACACAGGAAAATCCATTGTGCTGTACTTCTTATCGAATGCCAGTACATGGCGAGGCGACACAGCAAAACGTGTCAAAGCAGAACTTAAGAAAATGGTGGGGCTTAAATAGCCCTACTGTTTTTTTGTTTATATACCTAGGCTATCCAGTCTGGGTATTTTACTATTGACTATCAATAGTCAAATGTCTAATGTAATCTGGTACAGCTGGGCTTCCAGTATCCAGTACCAGTATATTATCTCCAGAACCAGTAACCAGAACCAGTAGCTCCAGCCAGAACCAGTACCAGCTCCAGTATATTCTACTGGGGTTTTTTTGTTTGCATAACACTACACAATGTGTAGCATAACGCAAATGAAATATATCTGGTGTAAAATAAAGCGATTTAAGCCACGTTCTCCCTGTGGGTGGCACAACGGTGGGGCGTGTACACAAATGTGTATATCTGGTGTTCTTATAACGCAAAATGGGCTGCCTCAAGAGACAACCCAGTTACTGAAGGAACCACCCTTCGTTTTGTGCAAGCCATGCAACAAATAATTTTTATGGGACCAGTATACGTGCACATGCATGCAGCTGGCCAAGCTTATCGGCCATTGCTGGTCCGTAATGTTTTAGTTAAAAAAAAGAGGCGAGACCCATATGCCTACAGGTCTCTCCACTTCATTGCCTCACAGCGTGTGCACACACTGCTTTGTTTTCCGCTAGGCTAGCGTTTCCGTTTGGGCTCTTAGTGCACTCAAGTGGTCATCATGGTAGAGTGACGCATACTGAGAGGTCATACCTGTTACATACTGAGAGGTCATCCATTAGAGTTACGCATATCACTTATCATCTTGCCCCCACAAACTAATGTGAGTTACGAATCAATCCACGTCCTTTACTTACGTAAAACAGCGGTGGGTGTGACAGAGGCTTTGTCTTGCACTGTTACATACTGAGAGGTCATCCTGTTACATACTGAGAGGCTGTATCTCATCTTGTTACATTGAGGTGCAGAGCACCAAACTTCAACTATAGTATTTTAAAGAACGTTTTCCTTTTTTGTTGATACAAAGGTAAGAAAGTTATTTGACATTTCCAAATTTTTCTTACCTT
Organism: Chloridella minuta; assembly: GCA_032273045.1. Taxonomy (NCBI): domain Eukaryota; class Xanthophyceae; order Mischococcales; family Pleurochloridaceae; genus Chloridella; species Chloridella minuta. The sequence continues at coordinate 15,436 of JAUKPQ010057207.1, read as the reverse complement.
TTTTTCAAATATTTTTGAGGTCGGTTTCAGCCTCACTTACGGTAGTGGCACTCGCCACACTTCAATCACCCAACCGATATTGTTGTGATTCGGACAGGATTCGAACCTGTGACCTACTGCTTAGAAGGCAGTTGCTCTATCCAGCTGAGCTACCGAACCGTCACAGTTGCAATCCAACCAAGCATTGATGCATTACTTGGCGAAGTTTTATAAGGCGACAACCAACGCCATGTCTTTATTTAAAGAAATGTTTGTTTACTCTATATACCACATAAGGCTTTACAAGACTAGTGATATTCTTGAAAGCTTTGTTCTTTGCTTTCTCAATCTCAACACCCTTATCCACTTGTTCGTTAACAAAGTTGATGGCGATGTTTGTTTCTATTTCTATGTATGTTTCTTTTTCCATAGTACAAAGATAAGTATTTTATTTCAATCTACCAAATTTTTTCTACTTTATTTTTGCAGAATTTTCTATCTGGTCGTCTGTGAAGTCTGGGCTAGCCTGTACAGTTGCTTTGTAGACTGTACCAGTTACTGGGTGTAGCCTGTGACGGAACTCATGGATTACCTTGTCTTTATTCTTAAAGCTTCCCATGTATTGCCACGCCTCGCCATTGTTCTCGGCAACCTGTGGTTCTTCCAGACCCTCGTTTATTGGATGACTGGCTAACCAGTTCCACATAAACTCCCATTCTGGGCTTCCTATTTTTATTGCTACTAATTCCATACAACAAAGATACGAAGAAAAAAAGAAATATCCAAACTTAATTGGATATTCTTTTCTCAGTTTGTAAACTTTCTGCTTCCCAGATTTCTGCCAGACGTAGGATTTCTTCTACGATGTACTTCTCCATGTCCATATAGTTCATGTCGTACTCATCTTCGGGGTCAGAGCTAAATCCACTTGGCATATACACATTAACCTGTGCTTTACCAACCTTAAATTCTTCGGCTAACCCAACGTAGCGACCTAACTCTCCCACACATGGGCTACAATCAACGTGTTCCAATTCTCCAATTGAAAAACTACCATGTTCTCTGATGATAGCGTTGATACGGTTAATCATTGTGTCTTTTCTCATGACTTACGGTTTTTAATTACATTACAAATATAGTGATAATAATTGACACTACCAAATTTTTATCTAACTTTTATTGTTAAATCATCTCGGTTCGTACCCCATTTAGGTACAAGCGTACCATTTTTACGCCACGTTACAACCACAAATCCATTGTGCAAGTTGTCACGACCCAATACGGGACACTTAACTCGACCACGAATAACGTTGTCACGCTCTAACCACACTAACTCTTTGACTTCGTAACCCTCAACTGTGTGGGTTATCTGTTGTAATATTGATTGTTCCATGATGCAAATATAGGAATTAATTTTTAAACTACCAAATAAAAACGTAAAAAAGTTGGATAATTTCTTACCCAACTCTTCCTGTAACCAATCAAACAATATTTATCGTTCAACCAAATCAAAGACCAACTCACTATACCCTTTGGGTTTTGTTGGTTCGATGCTTATTAAATCCCTCGCCCAACTTCCAATGATTGATACATTGCCTTGTTCTCTATCGGGAACTACAAAGAAGTCGCCCCCACCTTGTCCGTTGCCCTCGCAAGTTAATAACGGTAAAGGTGCAATACGCCAACCGTCATTATCTTTTGGTACTTTGGTTTTGTCTACATACTGTTTTTTGGTATGGTTTACGACAAATCTTGTTTCCTTGTCCGTCAAGGTTGTTTCGGGTTTTACCTCGTTACTGTCCTTGCAACGGTCATAGATATTTGACTTACGCCCTTTGCAAAGTTCGGCATAGTCGCCACCCCATACTATATGCTGTGGGTTTTGAAAGATAAGACTTTCAACTGCTCGAACAAAAGGGTTCTTCGCCCACGAATGTTCCATAAGTTTAAGTCCACTATTGAAAGTCCAACTGTAAACCCATTGCAAAACTGTTTTCTTGTTTTTGCCTAAAATTGCGGCTTTGTAATACTGACCCATAATTTCTAATGTTTAATTGATTAATTATTTCTTTAGCAAAGATAAGGATAATATTTCTATTATCCAAATCTTTTTTAAATTATTTTTACCAAATATTCTCGGCTGTGATTTCTGTTTTGGTATATACCCAATCCATAATAGTATCTGCCCAATACGGTGTGGATAAGTCGCAAAGAAATTCATTAAGTTTTCTATCTGCGTTACGTTCATTTGTTGCCACTTCCAAACGTGTGAACTCTTTGGCTTTTGACTGGTCGCTTCCTTTGTTGTAACCTGTTGAAGTATCCCACTCTTTACCAATGATAGTAATTTTTGTTTTGGTCGCTACTGCTGTAATGATACCGCCTTGTGCGTACTCTCCGATTTTAAATGTCTTTGTTGCCATTTCTTATTGTTTTAATTAGTTAAGCAAAGATAAGGATAATATTTGTAACTACCAAATATTTTACAATAAATTTCTAACTTTCTCGAAATATTTTTCTACTCGTGTAGCAAACGCTATTGCACTGGCTTTTGTTTTTGCGTATGCAAAGAACTGGCAAAACTCGCTGTCGAATTCAATACCTTTACATGGAACCTTTTCTTTGATAAACTCTTCAAAGTCATAATCCGATTCAAACTCTCTTACAGTCATGCTGGTTTTTGGGTTACCAGTGATAGTCCACTGGGCACCATCCCAATCGCCTTTGTAAACTGTTAATCCTACTGGGAATTTAATGTCTTTATTCATGTTGTGTGTTTTATTGTTGAAACAAAGATAAGGATAAGTTTTCACTTATCCAAATCTTTTGTAACTTTTTTTTAATATCCACCAGTAAAGTCGATAATGATTTTTCCCTCACGCTCTTCCGCTACGAATGTTACTCCCGACTTGATTAAGTCTTTTACCATTTCGTTGAACGTTTCAATAGATACTGTTAACTTTTTCATGACATTTGTTTTTTTGATTACAGTACAAATATAGGGAAAAGAAACGACACTACCAAATTAAATTGAAATATTTTTATTAAAAATTACTTCGTTTGGTAACATTCTGCTTTTTACAGCATCTACCAAGCTTTTCACACTCGCTGGGCTTAATACTCCCAACTTGATATCGTGTTTGAAGCCCAAGTGTTTGTAAGTGTTTCCGTTTGGAATACCCCACACAACTTGCGTTTCCATTAGCTTCTGCATTTTCTTTTCTGCTTTGGCTTCTGCTTTGGCATTGTGGATTTTGTACAAAGTATCATCAATCCAACTCTCTAGGCTAGACTTGAACTCGTAGTCTTTCCCACCAAATTCAGTAATGGTACTAGGTAGTGATTTTGCATAAGCCTCTGCTTTGGCTAGTGCTTCTCTTTGGTTTTCGTAGGCATTGTAAAAGGTACAACCACCACGACCATCATTGTTTGCATACGCAACTTTTTTGCCATCCACGAATAGGTCGGCTCTGAACATAAGGGTTTCTTCACTGAACGCCTCATTGATTTTTACATTCTTTAATTCTAGTTTCATATTGGTATATGTTTTAAATTGATAGTGCAAATATAAAACAAAAAATCCACACTACCAAATGTAATGTGGATTATTTTTAAAAATTTACATCCAACCTTGTTTCCAAATCTGTGGTTTACCGTTAATGATACTCCACTTCTCAAACCATTCTCCCCATTCTCCACGTCTTGTACGGGATACTGTAAGACAATTTGTTTCTCCTTGATTTTCTTCGATAAGGCTTCGGATATTCTTTTTCAATTCAGCGTATGTATTGAATTCTCTCCAATAGCTTTTGTCGTGCATACTTCTTTGTACCCAACAACCAGGCTTTCTACTCTGTGGCATACTAATAAACTTTGTGATAAGGTTCTTTGATAACAACACCTTTACCGTTGTTTCTACCCCAACCTTGATTTGGGTCGTCTTCACTTTGTGTTGTAGGGATAGCACCTGTAAAGTGACACTCCAATACAACAGCGATACCGTTTTTCTCGTTGCCGTCAAACATTGAATCGACAATTTCTCCCCAATCTTTTTTCCACTCAAAAGAATCGCCATTACCGTCAAACACTCTACCGTAACTGTCATAGTGTCCAACCATTTCTTCGATTACCTTGCCGTCTTCCAACAGGTACATTCTAACAGCGTCACCGTCAAAAGAGCTTGAAGCTACTGCTTTACCACTTTCTTTGCATTTAAAACTGAAACATCCCATAATAATTTGTTTTATTGATTACAGTACAAATATAAGAATAATAATTTACATTACCAAATAAACTTGGTTAATTTTTTCATCTTTATCAAAATGAACTTCTAACGTTCTGTCTTGGTAATTGATAGCGATAATCTCGTCATCGATTAATCCATGCTCATCGTTCATTTGATAGTCAGCACTTAACCTTTGTATAGTACCTACTCCATGTGGGATACGCTCAAAGTGTTTAAGTTGTTTAATATCATGTTTCTTTTTGAAACTTCTCATAACCTTTACTACAAGGTCATCTGTCGGAATTGGTAAATGTCCAGCCATTGTATATTGTTTTAAATTGATAGTACAAAGATAACAAAAAGAAATGACACTACCAAATGATAGTGTCACTTTTTTTAAATTATTTTGATTATCTTAACATTGTCGTACTTATACAAATCCGTTCCCTGTGTTTCCAGTATATCAATTTTCTTGGTAAACCTCGGATTCATAGTATCTACTACGGTATACAACCCACTCTTTTCTCCCGCATTCTCTATACGTATGGTGTCGCCATAATCAAACTCTCCACCCCAACGTTTCAACAAATCCCTTGACAACGCCACCCACTTGTGGTCACTCGCTTTGTTCGGGTCAATCTTGTACATACCAGCCGTTACCAGTGGGTCGCTGTCGCATTGTCCAGTTACAGCATTGTACATTGTTGCTGTCACATTCTCTGTGACGGTTGCTACCTGTTCAACACGTTCTTGGATTTTGTCCATTGAAACCTGTGGCGTTTGGTAGTCATCTGTTACGATTGCAAATGTTAATGAACCCAAAAACAAAACTGCAAATAAAATGTTCATTCTTTTCATATTAATAATTGTTTGGTTAATACATTACAAATATAGAAAACTTATTTGTATCTACCAAATTTTTTACCAGGTTTTTTCAAAAAAAAAAATGGATAGCTTTCGCTACCCATCTCTCCACCCCAAGAACCACCAAGGGATTACCAATTAAAACATCTTTATATTGTTGTCAGTTGCACGTATTCTGTGTCAACCATTTGTGCCAGTTCGTCCAGTTGCTTCATGTACTTTTCCTGTGGATATAATGGACTGTCTTCCAGTTCCGCATATTCTCCCAGTATAGCCTCGAACACATCTCCGCTGTATATTTTTTCTGCCAGTTCCGTGTCTGTGTCTTCAAACAGTTCACGCCCTTGCAATTGTCGTACCACCCAGTCAGCCAGTGCATCCTGTGGTATCTGTGTCATCGACACCTTTACCAACGCCTTTGATAATCCAACCAGTTCAATTTTACCTTTAAACATTCTAGCTTTCTTAAGAGCTTCGCCTCTAGTGTAGATTGATTCGCTTTGTTCGTTTCCTAGATAACCTGTGTTGGATACCTGGTCTGGTCTAGCATTGTGACCGTCTAATAATTTTACTTTGTACTTCATGACTTTTGGTTTTTTGTTCGGTACAAAGATAAGGATAATATTTCAATTATCCAAATCTTTTTACCAGTTTTTTTTAGTCTTCTAATACCTCTAATCTATACGATTCAATTTCAAAAAAATCGCTATCTCCGTCTTCAACAATAACATTACCGTTATCCAGTATATCTGCTACTGTGCCTTGAAATTCGTGATTGTGAATGTCATCACTAATTGGGTCTGGTACTAATACATGTTGCATCACTTCCAACTCGATACCATTTTTGTCAACAAACTTTGTCATAATTTCTTTGTTTTTGATTACAGTACAAATATAGGGATTAATTTTGTAACTACCAAATTTATTTGTTTCTTTTTTCGTAATCTTTCATGACGTTCTTATATTTCTGAAACAGGTCATCATATAATCCATCATTGACCAATCTAAGCTTATTCAACCAGACTGGTACCTGTGCTTGGTTCGGATTCTTAGCTCCCATCCTAATTGAACGAATTCCAGCCTCAACTCTAGCAACATAAATTTCCTCACATGATTTTGCCATTACTCTTCTCCTCCGTCAAATTCATAACCCACTTCTGTTACATAAAATGTCGCACCGTCAAAACCCTCTCTACGCATTGGCAACATATAGATGTCAAAGTAGCCGTATGTTTCTTGGTTCTCGCTGTCAAACATTAGATTCCAGTCTGTTAGTTCGTCATCTGATTCTCCGCTGTCGATTCGTCCCTGTGATACATTTTCTACACGAATAGTTTCGTTGAAATGCTTAGATAAGTTTGCGTTAAGAGTATCCAAGTTGAACCGTTGTCCAACTAGTGATTCTAAAAACTTTACTACTTCTTTTTTCCTTGGTGTCATAACTATACTTTTTTGGTTTGGACAAAGATAAGGATAAGCCTTGACTTATCCAAATCTTTTACCAGTTATTTTTTACTGGTTGTTATCTACTCCGTACAACAATCCACTTTGATAATCTTCATCATCTTTGCTGTCTTCCTTTGCCAAGTAGTTACCAATTTGGATAACTCTCTCGAACTGCTCATCAGCCAACGCCAACTCTTTCAATTTCTCCAACACAACTGGTGGATACTCTTCCAAAAGTTTACCTTTCTCGTGTGCAATTTGGATTAGTGTTTCAGCAAAGTCGCTTAACTCTCCGTCCTCATCGGCTTCATCAGTCAAGTAACCCTCTAAATAATATTCCTCATCGCCTTTGATGTCCATAGCCATTTCGATTGCTTCCTGTGAACCACCATCGGGGATATTTTCCTCAATAGTTTCTCCATTCAACAAAACGTATTTACCTACATTGTAACCAAAGTCTTCATCAGCATACTCCACTTCAAAAGTAACCTGTGGAAACATTTTGCTCAAGTTTACCAGTAAAGCGTATGGTGTACTCCACGCTGTATCAAACTCGATAACATTTGCATCATCTGAATACTGCTCATAAGCATTCCATTTTGTACCCCAGTTTGCTGTCTGCCAACCATACCAGTCGCAATACCCAAACTTCTTTTTGTACTCATCAGCCAACGCCTGTGTTAGACTGCGTGAGATACCCCAGTTTTTCTCGTTCTCTGTCAAGTCATTGGTAGCGATTTTCTTTTCCTGTATGTCGTATTCTTCCTGTGAGATAATACGCATTGGCGATACAGTACCCTCCAACTCTTTTGGGATTGGTGCTATCTTGTGGAAGTCAATAAACCTGTCGGCTTCTTCTCCTCTGATTTCTGCACGAACCTGTGCAACTTCTTCTTCTGTACCGATAATGGTTAATCGGTTTGTAATGTGATTTGGCATAATTTCTATGTGTTTTAATTAGAGTACAAATATAGTAATTCTTTTTTAATCTACCAAACTTTTAGTAAGAAAAAGTTACATAAGATATAAAATAATTTTCCATGTTCAAATACTGGTCGTTGCATTCGTCCATAAAGTCGTTCAAATTAAAGAACATAGGACACTCTTCAACCTCATCTGTGATGTCCAACTCTTTGTTAAGGTATGTTCTTAATTTAGTACAACAACCCAGTTGACTATCCGAAGTGTATGTGTCATTTTGGATATGCTCACATACTTTTCTCGCATTGTGAAAATCTGTTGGAATGCAAACCATTACGGTTTCTGTTTTCTCTACTGTTTCATCGAACCAGCGTTCAAATAACTGGTTGGTAAAGCTCCATGACTTACCGTTCCAATTCGCCTCTAGGCGATGAACACGTTTCTGAAACATTGTTTTGGTTTCAACTAGGTACTTCCCAGCAACTGGTGGATTGTCTGTTCTCCATTTCATAATGATAGTGTTTTAATTAACTGGTACAAAGATAAGGATATGTTTTCACATATCCAAATCTTTTTTAATTTATTTTACAAATAGTCTATTCCCTATACTGTATATAAAACCAAACTTGTGACCGTCAGCGTTCTTGCCGTCAAATACCCAGTTTGGTGTTACTCTTGGATTGTACGTTACAGCCTCGCCAGTTAATCCGTATATCATATCTCTACAACGTACTTCCTCACATAGCACCCACGCACATACAACTTTCTCGCCACCGTCAAAAATCTTTTGAGCTGTCTTCTTGCCGTTACGCAATTCGCCCTCGATTAAATGCAACTGGCAACTGTCTGGATGTACATACTGTACAACACCATTTGGATATTCTATTCTCCAGTGCTTGTAGTGTTTTCCAGCTCCTAAATGAAATCTTACTTTGATACGTCTAACTCTTGCCATGACTTTGGGTTTTTAATTACAGTACAAATATAGTAATTCTTTTTCAATCTACCAAATTTTTTGGTAATTATTTTTACCATACGCCAATTCCCCCATAGGATACTGGATAACCTCTGTTGCCCCACATTACATTTTCGTCCAAGTACTCCTGTTTCAATTCAGTAGTAACGGTGTCCAAGTAATACTCATAAGATATTGCAAGGCTATCCGCTTTGGTAGTCTGTGGTGGATAAAACGCAAATAGGTTTTCTCTTGGGTGTCCGATAAACACTATGTATAGTTTGCCACGCCCACGTCCGTACTGGTGTGCATCTGCTACTGACTTGAACTTCGCAAAGGATACTGGTTTACCGTTTGGTAATAATCCTAATGCTTCAAATTTTTCGTTAACCTGTTCAACTGGTAAGTTCATAAGTTCTATGTTTTAATTACAGTACAAATATAGTGATAAAAAAAATAACTACCAAATAAATTGATAGTTATTTTCAAATTAATTTTCAGCTTGTGCCTCAATCCAACGTCTGAACCCAATCGCCACATCGTCATTGTTCCAGTTCACAGGGTCTGCTGTGTCGCATACATCCTCGAAAACAAACTGTGTTATGTCTTCATAGTTGCTCGGCTGTTCAATACCAATCCTGTCAAAGATGTCAATCAATATACTTTCAACCTCATCTTTTTTCTTGGTGTTCTCTGCCTGTGTGTTACAGTCCTCACATATATCGCCCTCGTGCCACATATCGTTCTTGCTTTGGTTCGTACCACATTCAGTACAATCCCAACGGTGTATTTTTACGCTACTCATAACTTAAAGGTGTCCACCGTCATTGTTGGTAGGGTCTGAATACTCATAGACTGTATCATCGCCCTGTAAACTTGCTTCACTCAAAGCATTCTCCAATTGGTCATTGATAAGTTCGTCATTGGTAAGGTACTCGTGCAAGTCCTCATCTACCAACGCATCATCAACCTCAATCTCAATGGTCGCTGTCTTTGAGTAGTGGCGTTCAATGGTTACTGTCACAGTACGTTTCGGCAACTTGAACTCGCCATCATTTTTGAACAGGTCAAGGATTTGCTCCTCTCTGTCTGTATAGGTTTTGTCTTTGTCAAACCAACAGTTGTAGCCGAAGCTCCAAATGTAGCCTAAATTGATACCCATTTCCGAACAGTCGTCATCGGGGTCAAGACATTCTTTTGCACATAAGTCATCATCTGACAAACCATGCGTTGCAATAAATTCTCTAATTTCTTCGTGCGTTGGATAGCTCATAATATTTGGTTTTTTAATTACAGTACAAATATAAAACAAAAAAGTGACACTACCAAATAATAATGCCACTTTTTTTAATTTATTTTTCTTACACTAGCAAAGCCTGTGTAGTTTCAATACCTGTCGTATCGTCTTCATTCAGAATCAATACAACTTCTGTACGCATGAAACCTTTAACTTCTCCCTTTTTCCAATGGTAAGTGCTAACGTTTTCTGCTGTCATTACAGTTTCTGCATCGTCCCATGGTGCAACTGTGATAATATTGTCAACCACATGGATTTTACCAACATCGCCAGTTTCTTCGCCTTGCCAAACTACTGTACCGTTTAGTGTGTAACCATTCGGTGCAAGGATTTTGTTAATGATATAAAACAACCACTCGCTGTAAGAGTAAAACTTTTCTCCACCGTCCCACTCGATTGCTGTACCGTCTTCATTCGGTGTCCATTGACACCATAGGCTAGGCTGTGTGCTAGGTTCGTTGTTGAAATCAACAATAGTGCTGTCATTGTCTTGTCCGTAACTCCCTGTACCGAATACAAAAAATTCTCCGTCAATACCAAACGCCTCATCAACGTTTCTTTTCATTCTACGTGTTTCGTTTAACAACGTTAAGAATTTTTTCATCTTTGGTGCTAGTGGTTTGTCTAGTTCGAATCTACCACTAAAGTCTGTCGTGTAACCCATGTTTTCTATGTTTTAAATTGATAGTACAAATATAGGAAAAATATTTCTATTCTCCAAATTCTTTTACGAAATATTTTAATAAATCTTTTTTCGTTTTCAAACGGTTACGGTATTGTGCATCTTGCGTAGCATAACCACCTTTCATTTTGATAACGTTTCCGTCTTCAATCCACGCCTCAACCCTTGGTAAAAGTTCTTCCTCAATCCAACACTTGAAATTGTATTGGCAAGTTCTACTCATATACTCGAAGTCAAACTTACGCATAAGTTCAAAACATTCTTGATTTGCGAAATAGTTATCGGAAACCAATTCGCCTGTTTCTCTATCGAACATAACAACGTTACCATTGTCATCGCCTTCTTGATAGTTAGCATAGAAAACAAATTCCTTTGTTACCATTGCTTTGTAGAATCTACTACCTCTGTGTGATATTTGTCTGTTGAATTTCATAAGTCAAAGATAAGAATAATATTTTACTTTACCAAATATTCAAAGTAGTTTTCTTGCAATTTGTCCATTTTCTTTTGGGACAACTTTCCAATGAATGCCAACGACATCTTTGTATTTACATACTCATCGCCATTGATTTCAATACTGGTTTCTTGTGCAATACCTACAATACCGCCAACTTGCCCACCGTATCCCAATGCTGACAATATGCCGTCTTTCTCCAACTCATTGAGTTTGCTCATCAACTCTTCTTTGGAATTCGCTTCCAATCGTGCCATAGGTTCTAATTGCCCACTATCTAATAAGACTAATCCTTTCGATTTGAATGTTACTGTCTTTTTCATGCTTTCTATTTTAAATTATTTGATACAAATATAATAAACCTTTTTCGATATTCCTAATTAATCAGACAAAACTTTCAAAGTTTCTTCTATGTCCATTCTAGCCAACTGACTTAACATCTGTCCCTCCATGCCAACAGCCCCTAGAATATACTGCATGGTTTCTCCGTCAACACAATCCCCATTGTCTAGGGTCTTCAACAAATTGATAATCTGTTTTACCTTGTCATGTGTTTCGGGATTACTACATTGTTGAGTAGGTGCCTCTTCTTTCTCTCCAAACATATTCTTTCTCCAATCCTCATCGGGCGTTTCGTATATACCGTCCTTTCTCCAAAACCCTATGGCTAGGATGTCGTCACACTCTCCATGGGTAATATTATGTGAACTCAAAAACTCACAGTACTCATCAATGTTGATTCGTGCTATACCGTACAGATAATTCGCCTCGCCTCCGATTTCATCGTCACCGTCAACTGATAGGATATAACCGTCACGGTCACACTCTATGGTACCCCAACTACTCTCAAAGGACATGAACGGTAGAACCTCATCCATTTCTTTGCATTTCCATTCAGTTTCAACTCGACTGTTATCTTCGTCACAGTTACCGTCAACATCCACATCACTAGCAATCATGATATTCGTAATGAACGTATCGTGACTGCTTCCATTGTGGTTATCAATACTAGTGTCCACACCGTTTACTTTGCACCATGCAATAATGCTTTCAACATCTCCTTGAATAAGGATTAATCTTCTCACTAATTGTTCTCTAGTTAACTTAATCGTTTTGCTCATGACTTTGGTTTTAATTGATTACAGTGCAAATATAGGAAACTTATTTCAATCTACCAAATAAAACAACAAAAAAAATAAATAAAAATAATCACTAAAAAATTTGGTAGTTACATTTATATTCCCTATCTTTGTACTGTACAAATAAGGTACGGGTCTGGACACACAATCCGAGAGAGTAGACTCCAACCAGGCCTAAACTCTCCTACCCCTCCTTATTTTTAATTGGTCTAAATAAGAAAAGGCTGTCCCAATTACGGGACAACCATTCCAACCAACTAAACACTAAATCGTTTATGCCAATTCCAAAATTCCACTTTTGCGAGTAACGAACTCCAAAGACTTTTGGTTCATATTGTAACCGTTACCTAACATAATGGTTTCAAGTTTACCATTCTCACGTTTCGGTGCTGACAATTCGTGTGTAGTGAACTTTGTAACTCCACTATGCAACCCCCAAAGGTTTAAACCCTTGTCATTGATTTCGCCCTCGATACAGTTGTACAACTCTTCCATTTTGTTAATGGAACGTGTACCCTTGTCTGACAAGTCTGCAACGCTTGTGTAAACCTTGTCAAACCCTAACAAGTACTTAACCATTTGGTCTGCCAAGTCACGTGTAATGCTGTGGTCTGCCAACTGATTGTAAACCTCAATTTGTTGTAGACTGTGAGCCAATGCCGTTTCAATAAGGAACGGAATTTCTTTAATTCTATGCTCCAAACTTGCCGAGTGACGGAACTTCGCTTGTCCTTGCTTGTAGAACTTGAAGAACTGATTTTGACAACTCATAGTCAAATCGCCAATACCAATAGACAAAGATGTGCTACCGTCATTGCTGTCAATGATTGTAACGTAACGCTTGATAATGTCATTCGCTACCTTTGAGTGACCCTCAATGCCTAATTGCATATAGACCTTGCGACCCTCATTCATGCTACCAGCTTTTGATACTGATAACGCACTACCAAACGGTTCGATACCACGCAATACCAAGTCAACAACTTCTTCGTTCTGACTAATGGTATAACCCTCCTTAACGGAATTGATACACTTGTTTAACTTGTCATTGTACAAACCAAAGTAACCACTACCGTTACCGTTTGCATCGAATAACTCTCTTTTGCTGATTGTGAAGTCCAATCCATTTTCTGATAAAATCTGCTGTGTGTTCATAATATAAATGTTTTTAATTGATTACAGTGCAAATATAGGAATACTTTTTCATTCCCACAAGTTTTTTAGCAATTATTTTCAAATTATTTTTATTTTAATTTTTTTACCTAAAAATTTGGTAGTGTCAAATATTATCCTTATCTTTGTACTGTTGATAGCGAGAGCGACAACGGGCGAACCCTAGCAAGGTGGAAGAGTAGACTCCGACCTACCTTATGTTTTTTTTTATATACAAAACAAAAAAACCCTACCAAAAAATGATAGGGTTGAATTTTTAGCATTCAGCCTCAAACTCGCATTGTCCGTCTTCCTTGATACAATCACGAATTTTCTTGCCAAGTTCCAAGTCAGCATACTCGCTTAACTCTTCGCTTGTAATACCAACCTCTTCGAGCATTTTGTCGTTGTAACTATCACGACTTGCAAAAAACTCATCAATGATACGAACCTTGTCGCCAAGACTTTCTTCGATGTTTGCAATTTCAGTTTCAACACCCTCAAGGTCGTCTTCGCCAAAATAGTAATTCAATACATTTGGACTTTCGCCAGTTACACCGAACCTATCGGCACAATCGCTACTTTGTACAGCGAACCAAAATTTTCCACTAATGTCGCCAGAATAATATCTACCCATAATTTCTATTGTTTTTAATTACATTACAAAGATAATAAAAAATAACTACACTACCAAATTATAATGTAGTTATTTTCAAATTATTTTTATGCTACTTCCAATAGCACATTTTCTGTCAATACAATAAAACCACTCTCAAAGGCTTGTTTGTTTTTTTCAGCACCACCTTTGCCTGTCATTTTTTTGTACTTCAATCCACAAATAACACCTTGCTTGTCAAGGAAACGTAAATCGTCATTATCTGCATTGATAACTTCGTAACCATTATAGGTACTTGGTAACTTATCAAATACCATAGCTACATTGTAACCACGTTTCAATAACTCCATAGCTTTAACTTCGTTCGTTTCAGAACGACTAAAAGTCAAATGGTAGTTACTAGGTAACACTTTGTCAAAACGTAAATAGTTTTTAGTGTAATCGTAAAATTGCACATCGGGAAACATTTCAAAAATGTTTTTAGTATTGTTATCAAATACCTTGTACTTCTCAAATGGCAAATCGCTTGTACCATTTAATCTGAATGTTACAATTGCTTTATCTTTGTTTTTAGCAATAGCCTTGCTAATTTCAGAATGCAATTGATTAAGGAACTCAACACGACTACTTAAAAAGTATTCTGTTTTGTTTACACGACCTTGCATAACACTAGTGTACATACCACCAAAACCACTACCTACCAAACACGCATCGGCACAACCTTTACTAGCATGGCTACAAACGTTAATACCTTTACTATTCAAACTGAATGGCGACATATACAATATATAAGTCATATAGCCAAGTTTTTCGCCTTTAATCGTTTTAGCATTGTTAGTACTTAATAACGGTTTTCTTTTAATTGAACTCATAATGTTTTTATTTAATTGGTTAAACATGGTGCAAATATAAGTACAATATTTTAATCTACCAAATATTTTAGCAAAAATCCTGGAAAATAATTTTTTTTAAAAATAATTGCCAAATAATTTGGTAGTGTCATTTTTATTCCCTATCTTTGTAGTGTACAAATGAGATAGGTGTACGGGCTGTGGAAACCACCATAGGAGAGTAGACTCCAACCAGGGGTAAAGTCTGCTTATTTAGAACCAATATAAATAAGCAAAAAATTTGGTAGTGTCAAATTTAATTTGTACCTTTGTAGTTAAATCATATGCTATTGGAAAAAGTTTGCAAAGATACGACAAAAATATTTAATATCCAAATTTATTTTACTTGTTTATTAAAAAAGTTTTTCTTACCTTTGTACCATATTCGACACATCACATATAGTGGTAGTGTTAAGGCTTTACTGCCCATGTTATACAACTGGGAGAACAGGAAGCGATTGCCCAAACTTCACGTAGGTTTGGGCTAAATTTGTTGTGGCAAAATTTTACATTGTTCCACGTGGAACATCTATGCCCAAAAAAATTTGGCTCAAAATTTTAGCGAGAGTTTTTGAACACCATAAAGTTTTTTATGTATTATTTTATTATTCATTTATCCCATTATTGCCCATGAAAAAAGCATTTTCCATTTTTTAGGTATAAAAACAAACACTTTTACCACATTTTACCACAAATTTCCATTTTCTTGTGAAAAACACCCATTTCCTTTTGCGTGTTCGTCATGGTACAAAAAAGAACATGGTTTCTGTATATATCTGTGTATAAAGTAGTTGTGAAATGTCCCTTCGGGACACG
>JAUKPQ010057096.1:0-25948 GCA_032273045.1 Chloridella minuta | reverse complement strand
CAACGAATGAAGTGGCAGATGAGCGCCAACGCAGAAGAAGCCAACTTCCAGGCTAAAACTGAAAACGGTGATCTCAAGTTCTTCTTTGGTGATCACTCCACACACTCAGGAAACTTTGTGTTCCATCCTGGTGTGAGTGGTCAACTCAAACGTGCATGGTCTTGGCCTGCCAAACAGTTTGTGAGCATCATGGACTTGACTGGTGACAAGAAAGTACGCATCTCGGATGATGGAGCCGCAGAAATCACAGTCGATTCTGGCCTGGCAGTTTATCAATACCTACTGCCTGCACAATCTAAATAATGATCGAAACACACAAAAGAACTCTAGTGCGAATGCTTACATATCGCATTACTGCCTGGTTGTTTACAATCCTGTGGACCTATTTGTTCACAGGAGATTTGGGTAGTGCTACTGGATTTGCCACTGCACTACATATTCTTT
The DNA here is from genome assembly GCA_032273045.1 of Chloridella minuta. Taxonomy (NCBI): domain Eukaryota; class Xanthophyceae; order Mischococcales; family Pleurochloridaceae; genus Chloridella; species Chloridella minuta. The sequence goes on along the minus strand of JAUKPQ010057096.1, from coordinate 25,504 downwards.
TAAGCATTGACTATTACATACATGAACGAATCTGGCTCAGAATCAAATGGGGTAGAGTTGACCCAAGATAACTTAACCGCCAAGCAGAATGATTACGCTGTATTCCTGCCAGCTATCTCTGGCTTTTACTCTACATTCATAGGGAGACAACGTAATGAGCAATATGTGGATCCGGCGCGATTTCCTCAAGGTCTTACGGATATGGAGCAACTTAACTGGCTCAATTCCAATAAGGCTCTATTCCCTTATAAGTGGAGCCTCTATTCCGGAGGACACGCTAATCTTGATCTTCAAAAGCAAGATTGGTCGGAAGACATGGTCCGAACGCGAGAACCTGGCACATTTATTCTCGGAGACTCGGGCGGTTTCCAGATTGCTAAAGGCTTGTGGGAAGGCGATTGGAAGGCCAACTCAGGTTGTCCTAAAGCTCAAAAGAAACGTGAACTGATTCTTAACTGGTTAGACAACGTTGCCGACTATGGTATGATCTTGGATATTCCAACTTGGGTTATCCATGATAAAAAAGCGTCAGCAGCCTGCCAAATTACCACGCTGCAAGAAGCAGTAGATGCTACCAAGTTCAACAATGAGTACTTCATGAAGCACCGCAAAGGTGTCGAGAATGGCGGTGCCAAGTTTCTAAACGTGTTGCAAGGCGACAATCATACTTCGGCAGAAGCATGGTATCAGGAAATGAAAGATTTTTGTGATCCTGCAAAGTACCCAGACACGCACTTCAACGGTTGGTCCATGGGTGGTCAAAATATGTGTGACGTTCACTTGGTATTAAAACGCCTTGTTGCACTACGTTACGACAACTTGTTACAAGAGGGCAAGCACGACTGGATGCACTTCTTAGGCACAAGTAAACTTGAGTGGGCTGTTTTGCTCACAGTTATTCAACGAGCGGTGAGAAAATATGTCAACCCTTCTTTTACTATTTCTTTTGATTGTGCCAGTCCGTTTTTGGCGACTGCGAATGGGCAGGTCTACTTCGAGAATGTCTTCGAACACGACAGCAAATGGAGCTACCGAATGGCACCATCGGCAGATGACAAAAAATACTCAACCGACACCCGGCCCTGGGGACAAGGTGTAGTAGCAGACGGTATCTATCCGCGTTGGGAAGACTCCCCTATTAGCTCAATGCTAACAATGAAAGACATCTGTATCTATAAGCCCGGCGATCTAAATAAGATCGGCAAGGAAGGAAAGACATCGTGGGATAGTTTCTCATATGCTTTGCTTATGGGACATAACGTTTACTTGCATTTGACTGCTGTACAAGAAGCTAACCGTAGATTTGATGCTGGCGAGCATCCTGCTATGATGCGTTACTCTGCACCAACACATGAGTTATTTGAAGATATCGTAGAAGCAATCTTTGCGGCACCCGACCGTGCAACTGCCGAAGCAATTATTGAACAGTACGACAGCTACTGGATGGAAATTGTTGGCACACGTGGGTTTAAAGGCAAGAAGACCAAGAATGCTCGCACCATGTTTAATATATTGTTCGAATATGAAGAACCAGACCTCAGTGAAAATGCTTTAGATAAGTTGGAGAAAACAGTATGATCAGAGACGGCCACAATGAGACTACCAACTTCTTTGTTGGTACAGAAATAGAGCACACCCCAGCATTTGGTAAGAAAACTATGTTTGTAGTAGGTGTGCAACCAATTACACAAATTGAGTGGGCAATTGGCGAAACAGATCGCAAAAATCGCGATAAGATTACGCATATCTATTTTGGTGCTAATCAAAGTTTTCCTAATCCAGATACTAACGATGCAGAAACATGGGGTGCTTGGGAATCTATGATTCAACCTTTTTTAGATCGTGGCTACTGGTGTACATTAGATATCGATGTTAAAGCAGTTGAAGGGTTAGTTGAAGGAGCATTAGTAGAACATGCATTGTTCATTCCTATGATTTCGGTAAAATTGCCCTATGTACAACTGCTAGGATATAATGCTACAATCAAGTTAGACGATAAAGACTTTCAGGCAACTAATCCAGGAGTTTGGTGCCACAGCTTGCATGATCTCAAGGATAGAAACAAGTTTACTACCTGGGACAAGTACACACAAGATGAGATTATAAAATAATATGATTAATTACACAGACCTTCTGTATCAGTGGCGTGAAAAAAATATCCCTAATGCTGATCAAATTAAAGTTGACGAGTATTATAGTGATACCGCTGACAAAGACATTCTTGTAATTACCGCCGGCGACTCGTGGACCTATGGAGAAAGTCTAGGAGAAACTAGGCTGTCGGATGTTTACGGTCGTAAGGTAAGCGAGGCACTAGGTGCTGACTGGATCAATATCGGGCTTCCTGGGAGATCTAACAGCTACATTATAAAAAATCTCACATGGCTTGTTAAGCAGTTTAAAGCCAACAACTATAAAAAAATATTTGTTATTGCTACACTTACTGAGAACGGTAGGGAGCCTTCTGAGTCTTTTGCTAGCTCTATTGATTTTATAAGATTAGGTAACGACTATGGCGAATCGGCAGATTTTTACGATACATTGTTAAACGAATTTGAAGTCGAATGGACCAATGATTTAAACTCGTTAGCAAAGTCCATGCCATCTAATTGTAATCTGGTTGTTGGCCAGAATTTTGTATGGCACCAAAATCTTGTTGATAATCTTTCTACAAACATCAATGTGTTAAAAAACAACTGGATTGAGCAACTAGCCGCAGACCAACAACTAGAAACGCCGCCTAGAGCTAAACTAGTTACAGGATGGATATTTGACAGTATCCATGCTATACACAACATGGTCCCAGAAACTGACCCAGCATTGTTTAAATCCTGGGCAATACCATATATTGATCAAGCTGCTTCGGTTAACGACTGGCTTAATGATAGCCCCCTAAATAGCAAGTCTGCCAGCAAGCATCCGCTGGCACAAGGACACGAAATTTGGGCCAATTATATTTTGAGCCAGCTAACCGTTGACTAAATCAACACTTTATATTACAATAGTAAAACCGGAGTTATTATGAATCAACAAGAACGTGAATTATCGGAAAGAGTTAAACATGCCGCACAGCGGAAAATCTGGGTTACATTCCAGAAAGAAGGCATTCATTGCTACCCTGCAGCCGCCAGCGATCCTTTACTGGCAACTGGTGACGAATACGATGTTAGTTTCCTTGGCTTCCCTCATCGCCATATTTTTCACTTTCGGGTGTGGATCGATGTTGTCCACAACGACCGAGATATTGAATTTATTCAGTTCAAACGCTGGTTGGAAAAGCTCTATGCACAAGGAACTATCCAACTCGATTACAAATCTTGCGAAATGATGTCAGACGATCTGTACGATCAAATCGCAGCAAAGTATCCAGGACGTTCTGTCTGGATTGAGGTCTCCGAAGACGGCGAAAACGGAGCTCTCATCAAATATGAAACTACTCGCCCTTCTCTTTCAATTGCTATCTAAGGAAAAACAAAATGGCAAAACCAATTATTAAACATAACCCTAAAGTCGTTGAAATCTTTGACGCACTTGATAACCTCCGCGAGTTCTGTCAAGACTACGGTTATCGTTTTAATGAGGCTGACTTGTATAACTTCAAGAGTTATGCATGGCAACAATTTAACAAGTACTCACAAGGCAAAAATGCCAAGAACATGTGGGACGAAGACACACGCCGTTTAGCAAATCGCTACTAAGGAGTCACTGCAATGGGTGCCGCACGAGAAAAAGACCAGGCAGACTTTGACTTAGAACGCTTTATCGACATGTTTGATACAGCAATGACAAGCCAAGATCCGCGAGTGATGGAAACACTACGCAGTCTCATGATGATTGTAACACTAACTCGTCCAGAGTCTAATGACATAAACACTGAACGCAGAGGCCCGTTACGTAGAGCGTTTGAAGACATGAATCATCTTTGGAAACGCCTGGAGCAAATGGAAGAAGAACTCCGCCAGATGCATCAGCGTATGACGCAAGCAGATCGAGATCGTGGCTTATGGCCTAGACAAGAAATTGCGGAAGAAAAATACAGATTTGCTGCGGCAGCACAAATGGCACAAAGCATTGATCAAGATGTAATGAATCTTGCTCGTCGGATCAACAGTCCTGGTCTAACACTAAATCCAACGCAACCCAAAGGATTAATAAAAAAATGAGAAAACTATTTTACATGGGCTTGGAAAGTTATGAAGCCCGCTATACATTACAGCTTACAGAATGGAACCGGCGTGTGTTTGAACAGCGTGGCCTAGACGTGGTTTACGTTCCTGGAACTACAATTGATAACACACAGGCTATCAGTGTAGGACAAGTTTTAGATGCACACGGACGCAGTTACTTTGCAATGAGTCAGATGATGAACTTGGTTCAACTCATGAAGAATGGCGATGTTACCGGTGAAGATGTTATTTACTTTGAAGACATGTTCCAGCCCGGTTTTGAAAGTCTTGGTTACATCATGAACCAAATTCCCCGGGAACAGTGCCCACGTATCTACGTGCGTTGTTTAGCACAAGCTATTGATCCAGATGACTTTGTGCATGTTTGGGGCATGGCTAAATGGATGAACTTGTATGAGCAAATGGTCAATGAAATGGTTACGTTCTCAGGTGGAGCAGTTCTTGCTACCAACGAAGAAATGGTTGCCCACATGCGAATCGCAGGCTGGACCGCCCCGATCTATAACATATCTGGACTGGCGTTTGGAAAGGCAGAAGTTTTGGAACGTATCGGAGGCAGTGACAAGATCGCACCGTTTAGCAGTCGTCCGAGACGTGTCGGGTTCGCGGCACGTTTTGATCAGGAGAAGCAGCCTGGATTCTTTATGGACCTCATTGAAATGTATGGTGAACTCACCAGCGAGCCATGTGAGTTTGCAATCTACTCCGGCGGACCGCTCCGATCCAACAATCCTGAGTATGTCGAACGTGCCCTACGCATGGAGGCCGAAGGCAAACTCAAAATCTACGACAACATAAGCAAGAATGAATACTACGCTCATCTTAATAATACTCGTGTGCTTTTTAATTGTGCGTTACAAGACTGGGTGTCTAACACTGTCAGTGAAGCAGATACTTTGGGTTGTAATGTTCTCTATCCTGCTTACCGCAGTTTCCCTGAAACTTTTGCAAATGACCCTAACAGGCTCTACGTTCCCTGGAGTATAGATGATGCTTATCACAAAATGCAAAACCTTTTACGAGAACCACATCACAACATGGGCCTTATCAGTACGTGGAACAATGGAACTATTGACCGTATTATTGATATCATCACTGGTAACGGCAGTGGGTGGCTTCGTAGTGATAATCGTTACCGTGATCATGCATCTCATGAAAAATATCAAGTTGTTAAAGTAGAAGAATGAACATAATTGTTACCGGCTCAGCCGGATATATTGGAGGACAGACTGCCCTGTTGTTAAAAGACACAGGGCACTCTGTGTATGGCATTGACCGTAGAGACCCGCCTAAGCATTTGTTAGGTGTATGCGATAGTTACTTATATCAGGACTTTGCTAGCGATGTAGCACTGAGTTGGATCATTCAAAAGCAACCAGATGCCATTATCCATTGTGCCGGCACAAGTTTAGTTGGTCCTAGCGTAAAAGATCCTAGTGAATACTATAATAATAATGTAGCCAAGACATTAAAGTTGTTGGATATTGTTCGCAAGAGTTTGCCTCGTTGCAGAGTTATTTTTAGTTCCAGTGCTGCAACTTACGGCGATCCTATGATGGGTGCGTGTCACGAAGTTGACCCTTGTCAACCACTATCACCATATGGTGAAAGCAAGCTGATGATTGATATGATGTTAGAATCATATCATCAAGCATATGGTCTTGACTATGTTAGCTTCCGCTACTTTAACGCTTGCGGTGCAGATCCTCAAGGTAGGCACGGTCAAGAACCCGGTGCTACACACGTAATTGCTAAATTCTTAGAAGCCACAAGAGATGACGGAAACTTTAAAATATACGGCGACGATTATTCAACTGCTGACGGTACTTGCATCCGTGATTATGTACACGTCGAAGATATCGCCCGGGCCCACGCTCTGGCCTTGTATCACAAGATTCCTACGGGCGTCTATAACCTTGGGTCAAATCAAGGCACCAGTGTCAAGCAAGTTATGGAACAGGCAAGAACCATTATTGGCAAGATGCCGTACATTAGTGCAGAAGGTCGTCGTGCCGGAGATCCACCAGAGCTAACTGCAAGCTCTGCCAAGTTTGACATGGTTGCAGGTGCCTGGCGTCATCATGATTTAGATGCAATGATTAAACACGCATGGGCATGGTATGTTCGATAAAATTAAACAATTTGAAATAGCACTAGCAGAATTTACCGGTGCACCGTACGCAATCATGACTGATTGCTGTACACACGCTATTGAGTTGTGTCTACGATACGATAAAATTAAAGAATGTTCGTTTACACCGTATACATATCTGAGCATTCCAATGACCATGCACAAGTTAGGAATCAAGTACACATATAATGACGAACAGTGGACTGGTGAGTATCCATTTGGGTTGACTCGTATTTGGGATTCCGCACGTAGATTGCAACGCAATATGTATCGACCAGGAACAATGCAATGTTTGAGCTTTGGTCACACTAAGCCCTTACACATTGGCCGCGGTGGTGCTATTCTGCTCGATGATTCAACAGCGTATGATATCATGATTGCCCAAAGATACGACGGTAGATACCTAAACATCAACCCATGGGAATCGCAGCAGGTCTTTAGAGCAGGATATCACTATAAACCCACAATTGAAGAAGCGATTCAAGGGCTTGCTCTTCTCGAAGGTGTCAAGGACCTTAATCCAGATCCTGTGTTCGTAAAATACCCAGATTTGAGAACCATACAGATCGTAGAATAAATATCTGATGCTTAAAAATATCTACCTAGATTACGATTTCTCTACATTTCTTACTGCTGACTATTCGGTGCATACAGGTAGTTGTATTAACCACCAAGTACACGAACTCACAGACATACATGAGAAATTTGGTGGGTTTCCAACAACATATTGTCTAGCGAATACTATTATACACCAACTATGGTGGACTGATGATCAAATCGATTATGAAGAAATCGGACGTCAGCTAAACATGGAAGTAATCACTGTGAGTACTATTATGCAGCCTCCCGGTTGCGTAGTGCCGTTCCACAGAGATACATTCTTCCAAATTAACCAACGCTACCCAGGCCGCACAGAAACCAAAGTTCGTGCTAACATCTACCTCGAAGATTATAAACTAGGTCAGTTTATCCAATATGTAGACGAAGCTGAACAAATTGGCACAAGCGTAAATTGGAAAGCAGGCAACGGATTCTTATGGGATAGCGAGATTTTGCATTTGTCAAGTAACGCAGGGTTAGAAGACAAGTACACATTGCAAGTTTCGGGATTCTATAAAGAGTAAACTATGTGTTGACATCTAGGTCTAAATAACTTATAATTGTCAGACATCCTCGTCTATAACTCGGAGAAACAAAATTGACAGACAAAAAAGAAACAGCACTTGACGCTATGGCAGGCGAAGGCGGATACGGGCTAGCTAAATTATGCGATCATCTTCGCTTTAAATTCAAACGTGATAACAAACGTTTTTGGGCAGGCGACAACATTAGCGATTACCTTAATGAAGGTGACAAAGAACAACTAATCGATGAAGCTACAGAAGCATTTGAACGAGTGCTTGACACCTTACTAATCGATCGAGAAAATGATCCGAACTCACAGGGCACAGCAAGACGCCTTGCAAAAATGTACTACAACGAAATTATGGCTGGTCGCTACGAGACGTCGCCTTCTCCTACAGCGTTCCCAAATGATACAGAAGGGCGGTATGACGGAATGCTGGTGGTACGAAGTGAGCTCAAGAGCATGTGTTCGCATCATCACCAGCCTGTTACGGGTGTGGCTTATATTGGAATCATTGCTGGGCCTAAACTCATTGGTTTATCGAAATACACCCGCATCGCTCAATGGTGTGCCAGACGTGGGACTCTCCAAGAAGAACTATGTATGGATATTGCTCGGGAGATCAAAATGGCAACCGGATCACAAGATGTTGCAGTTTATATCCAAGCTACCCACGGATGCTGTGAGAATCGTGGTATTATGGCACATTCTAGTCTCACGCAGACTACCGTCCTTGAAGGTGCTTTTAAAACAGACCCGTCAGTAAAGAAAGAATTCTTTGACAATATCAAACTCCAACAAGAGTTTGCCCCCCGCTAATAAAGGAAATATATGTATTCATCTACAATCGACTCATACCGCGATGCACCTGCTGTTAATCAAGCAATGGGCAGAGTTTATCTTCACATGATGCTAGCCGTTCTGAGTAGCATGTTAGTATCTGGATTTGTTGGAACCAACCACGAACTGGTCCAATTTTTCTTTACTGGTATTATGAAATGGGTTGTGATTTTTGCACCACTTGTGGCTGTGTTTATTATCACACCAATCTTGGCAAATGATCCACCTGCTCCGTTAGCAATCGGTGCCTTACATGGATTTGCAGCCCTTATGGGTTTGAGCTTTGCAATGATTTTTGTAATCTACTCAATGGGCTCTATCTTTACTGCCTTTATGGGTGCGGCTGTGCTGTTTGGCACAATGTCAGGCTATGGATACTTTACAAAACAAAATCTTGACTCTGTAGGCAAGTATGCTTTCATCGCTTTGATCGCCATCTGCATTGCCAGTATTATTAATATTTTTATTGGCAGCACCGTGATGCAGATGGTGATCTCTGCACTGGCAATCATTATCTTCCTTGCACTTACTGCATACGACACGCAACAAATCCGCGAGATGGTTAGCGATGGCAGTGCTGGTGTTGCTGAAGAAATTATGGGTGCATTAACTTTGTATTTGGATTTCATTAACTTATTCATCAACCTGCTACAACTCATTGGCGTAGCACCTAGCAAGGACGACTAACATGGCAACTATTGCAGAACAAGAGAAGCTCCTGGAAGTTCTCAAATTCACACCACGCACTTACAAAATTAGTATGTGGGGGTATGGTGGTGAAAAAGTTATGGGCACAGTAGATCGTAAAATTTACGATTACTTCAAACGCCGCAGACTTGATCTAAGTGATTACTGCTGGGACAGTGACTATGCTGAAGACAATAATATCCCCGAAGAAATGCAGCCATTCCCGGCAGGTAGTTGGTATGAAGGCGATGACATGGCTCACGCACATGGAGTAAGCCGCAACGCCGGAACACTGGTAATTGAAGATGAAAATGGCGAAGTTATTTTTGAACGCCGCATAGAAGATTTAAGTGGGTGGGGAGATGACGAAGAGAACCCAGAACCAGAATTCTGTGGCGGAGAAGAAGTCTGGATCGACATGAAGCCCGCAGGCACCGTAGTGTTTATCGGCAACTCAAACGAAAAAGGCACATTCTTCGAAGCTGATATCCCTCTCAAACAACCGTTTGATATTAGCAAGCTAACATTACATTACGATGAGATTGACGGCGAAGAACTAGTTAATCGTGTAGAGTATGATGGAGAAGATCTTGATAACTGGGGTGGTAGCACTGACGGCAAGAGCTCGGACTTTGGATTCTATATTGCAGGTTCAAAGAACGAAAAAGGCAACTGGGAAAAGTATTCAAACATGGATGACATTGAATACGAAATGACTCCTTGGTTTGCTAAGAAAATCAAGCCAGTTCTCGAAGGTGTTTACATGGTCAAGACTGCTGGCAAGAACAGCTATACATATCAAGCCAAGTGGACCGGAGAGAAATGGACCAGCACTTGGAATGACGATGACGAGATCAAAATCAAAGAGTGGCAAGGACTTGCTAAAGACCCCGATGCAGATGTAGAGTGGGATGCTGCCGCAGAGTTGCAAAAGATTGTTGATGACTTTACATTCGAGCAGGGCGTGGCTGCATTAGAAAACGCATTGGAAGAATTAGGTAACGAAATTGGTGCAGATACCACTGCACAAGCTGGTTGGCCATTTGCTGGACCAGCTGCAACACAGGAGACAGAAGTGAGCGAATCAAAGACTTGGACTATTAGAACACACTACAAGAAATCTTGTGAACAACACGAGTATTTTTACAACCGCGAAATTAAAGGTGCCGAGGTCAAAGTCTTTGACGGATACCGTAGCTGTGAATACACATTTGAAACAGAAGATGGTGAATTTCCGGACATCCAGTTTACAACAGTACCCGGTGGTGATGGCAAGAAAGACTCAATTGATTTGAACAGTTGTTTTGGTTCCAACGTTGATAACACAGAACTTGTTGAAATGTTTGACGGCGGTTGTTGGGGCGACACCGAAGTCACAGGCATCGAGGACGAGGACGAAGTTGAGCGACTAACAGAGTTGGTTAGCGAAGAAGGTTCGTATGCACTTGAAGAAGATGGAGACTGGTACCTAAGCGATACTGAAGTATGGGTATGGGGTCCATTGGAAATCGAAGACGAAGAAGGTAATGTTCGGATTGTTTGTGCAGACGAAAACGGCAACATGATTGACTTTGTAGAGGAAGAATAATGGTACTAGCGTCCAAGCTACAAAATCAGATCGAAGATCGTGAAGACCGCAATCGTCGGGCGATTCAACCAAAAGCCGATCATCGTACAGATTTAAAGCGAGCACAAGACGACGGTGTAGCCCCGTGGGACCAACCCGATACAGAGCTCACAGATTTTCATGTTGCTGTGTTTTTTGACAAATACGCTGTAACAGAAGGTCACCGTTTGTTTGTGCCTGTTTATAATAACGACACAATTATCGAAGCATGTTTCGAGTCGGCGTTAGCAAAAGGTCGTCAAATGGTAACCAATAAAGAATGCGACGGGTTTAACATCGGTCTTAATACTGGTACTGCGGCAGGACAAACAGTAATGTATCCGCATGTACATTTAATTCCACGTAGAAATGGAGACTGTGAAGATCCAGTAGGCGGTGTACGAAATGTAATTCCCGGAAAAGGAAACTACAAAAAGTGACCCACTGGATCCGCCCAAAACATTTACCGAGCAAAGATCACGCCACTCAGCAATTTGAGGTGGAATGGTCAGTCGACAAGGTTCAAAAAATGAGCTTCGACGATGCTGCTGATTATACTGCTGGTCTCATTTATAAAAAATACCCAGAATTGTATCTTTGTTTAAGTGGCGGCATGGATAGCATCTTTGTTGGCGACGTGTTACTTAGAAATAATATTCCATTTGTCCCAGTCATCGTTGATTACTTTGGTGTAGATCCTGATGTGTGGTATGCGTATCATTGGTGTGAGCAACATAATATCACACCAATGATACACAGAATAACCGCCGATAATAACGATGTTTTCATTCGCAATTTACTAAAACATGCTGTCAAAAATTCAACTGATGTTAACATTGGCTATATTACAAATGTGGCTGCAGATATCATACCAAAAACAGGATCGTTGATTACTGGTTGCGGCGAGCCGTTGCATGTTCCGTTCACATATGACGATATCAGTCCAGAATATATCGAAATACACGAGTGTTGTTACTATGTTCAAATGTCATATGGAATGGAACAACACCCCGGCGGTTTGTTTAATTATACACCCGAAATGTTATTCAACATGGTACGAGAAGCTGACCTAAATAAGAATACACAAGAAATTAAATCTAAGTTGTACAGAGCACCGTTTAGACCAAAAATAAACAATGTCAATGACATTTGTCACTGGGGGCAGTGGGAGGGCTTAAAAAATAAAATGCTCAAAGATCACGATCTTAAATCTCAAAAAATCAAAAAAGTTGATTTCCTTGCATTAGTACCTTAAATATGATTCAGCGGCCTTTAGAGCATCATCCCGCTATACAAATTCTGCTGCCTATGCTATAATTTAACATAGGAGAAACAAGCATGTCAGACGATTTTAACGCAGTATTCAAAAGAGAATACAAACCAGTACAATACAAATTTACTAGCACTAAAGAGTATCACGACGCATTTCCATGTGCGTATCGCCAGTGGCGAGCCGATTCTCATTGCAATCTGATACATGGGTATAGCTTTTCTATGAAGTTTTACTTTGGAACAAATGACTTAGATGTTCGTAATTGGGCTGCCGACTACGGTGGACTCAAAGAGTTGAAGAAAATTTTAGAAAGTCAGTTTGACCATACGCTACTTGTGGCACAAGATGATCCCGAACTTGAATTTTATTTAGAAATGGAAAAACGAAAGCTAGCCAAACTTACAATCTTGCCACGCTTAGGTTGCGAAGGCTTAGCCGACATGCTTTACAAATACGTCAACGGCGTATACATTCCCGATATGTGGGGCAATGGTGAAGCAGAACGTTTATGGTGTTATCGCGTAGAAGTACGCGAAACACAAAGTAACATGGCTTTCCGCGAAGGCCATAGAGAATGGAATGAGGATTTATTTGCATGACAAACCCAGAATACGATATTGCTATCTTATTGCCCACTCGTGGACGAGCAGATATGCTTGAGCGAAGCATTAAAAGTTTAATTGGCCAGGCCAAGGACAAGGCACGAATTCAAATAATGTTTGGATTTGACAACGACGACGATGTCGGAGTTGCACACTTCGAAAGCATTGTACAGCCGTGGCTCGACGAACAAGATGTTACATATACTGCTATGAGTTTCGAGCCGTTGGGTTACATTCGACTCAACGAATATGTTAACGAACTAGCACGTAATAGTGATGCAAGATGGCTGGTATTCTGGAACGACGATGCTGTAATGGAAACACAGGACTGGGACGCAGAGATTATGAAGCGTGACGGCGAGTTTAAACTGTTAGCTTTCCAAACTCACAATCTACACCCATACAGTATCTTCCCAATCGTCCCACGGAAATGGTTAGAATTGCTAGGATATCTCAGTCCTCATCAAATTTCTGATGCCTGGTTAAGTCAGCAAGCATTTATGCTTGATATTATGGAACGTATTCCTGTTAATGTATTGCATGATCGTCACGACTTGACTGGTAACAACAACGATGAAACATTCCAAAATCGCCCTATGTTAGAGGGTAATCCTTCTGACCCTGACGATTTCCATAGCGTTAAACAAAGCGAGATCCGTTATGCAGACTGTGGGAAAATTGCACAGTATCTGGAAAAAGAACGTGGTCAAAGCATGAAGTTCTTTGCAGACATTTTCCGTGGAACACAAGATCCATGGGAAAAACTCAAAGAGTTTGATGTAAACAAGCAAATGGTTCAATTCAAGAACCCACATAACCATTTACCTAAATAATATGCAACAACAACAACTAGAAGAAAAAATCCGACGTTATTGGAATACCCAACCATGTAACATCAAACACGGGCAAAGCGATATCGGCACCCCAGAGTTCTTTCGTGAAGTGTCTGAGCGGAGATATCGTGTAGAACCGCATATTGCTGAGTTTGCAGGGTTTCATTTATGGGCCGGTAAACGTGTTTTAGAAATTGGTTGCGGCATTGGGTCAGACGCCGAGGAGTTTGCTAAAGCTGGTGCCGAGTATGTTGGTATTGACCTTAGTGAGCAAAGTGTTGCGTTGAGTCGAAATCGATTTGAGGTACTAGATCTCGAAGGCGAGTTCCATGCCAAGGATGCTAGTAAGAGTTTTGCTGATCTTGGTCAATTTGACCTTGTTTATAGCTATGGTGTAATTCACCACTTTCCGGGTATCGATGTAATTATCGACAACGTCAAGGAAGTTTTGGTACCTGGTGGCGAGTTCCGTTTTATGGTATACGCCAAAAACTCTTGGAAGTATGCTATGATCCAAAAAGGCCTCGATCAATTCGAAGCACAAGCAGGATGCCCATACGCACAAGCCTTCTCAAAAGACGAAATTAATCACCTCCTAGAGGATGGTTGGAAAATTGAGAGGTTGCGTCAAGACCATTGTTTCATGTATAATGTAGATTCGTACAAACAAGGCAAGTATGAATTAGAACCCTGGTTCGAAGCAATGAGTGAATCGCATCGACAAGCAGTTCGTGAATACTTAGGTTGGCATCTATTAGTTAAAGCAAGAAAATTATGAAATTAAAAGTAAGTGAACTATTTTATTCTGCACAGGGCGAAGGCCGTTTTGTTGGCGTTCCGTCAGTATTCTTACGAACCTTTGGTTGCAACTTTACATGTTCAGGATTTGGGTGCCTACCTGGCGTTCAAAGCGTGGAAGCAGACGAGGTGGCTAAGAATGTTCACTTGTATAAAGACTTTAACAGTCTTCCGCTTGTTAACACCGGATGTGACAGTTATGCCAGTTGGCATCCTGCATTTAAAGAGTTAAGTCCCACAATCGAAACTAAAGATCTAGTAGATCAAATGCTTGCGTTGACTCCCAATCACAAATGGGTGCAGGACAACGGCAACGATGTACATCTGGTTATTACAGGTGGCGAGCCGTTGTTAGGTTGGCAACGTGCATATGAAGAATTGTTGTCACATGACTCAATGAGTGATTTGAAGAACATTACATTTGAAACAAACGGTACACAAAAGCTACAACCTCGGTTTACTGAGTTTTTGAATATGTGGAGCGGCAAGGTCGGCAGAGAAGTTACATTCTCGGTGAGTGCTAAACTTAGTGCATCTGGTGAGCGTTGGGAAGAAGCCATCTGCCCAGACATTGTTGCTAGCTACCAATCATTCGGCACAACATACTTGAAGTTTGTTGTCGAAACAGAAGAACACTTTGCAGAAGTTGAAAAGGCTGTGAAGGAATTCCGTGCAGGCGGCTTTACTGGTGTTGTATATGTAATGCCGCAAGGAGGTGTTGTTACTCCTTACGCTGCTAACCGTGTTCGAGTAGCAGATTGGGCAATGACAAAAGGTTATAATTACAGTCCACGACTACATGTGGACTTGTGGGGCAATGGATGGGGCAAATAATGGGAATGTTTGATTGGTTTAAGAAAAAGAAAAAAGTCACTAAGCGTGAACTACCAGAAGCTGCTAAGACTCCTTCTATTCCTAAAGTTGAAGTACCAGTAAAATCTGAAAAAGAACTTGCAACCGAAAAGGGCGAGTCGTGGGTCTCTGTGCTTCGTATGGACGTCGACCCTAACAATCTGCACCAAGGTGCCTTTGAATTAGATTGGAATGACTTGTTTGTAGCTAAGTTGGTTAAAGCAGGTTACATGATGAAACGAGAAGATACTGACGCTGAGATAGTTGACCGTTGGTTCCAAAATGTCTGCAGACATGTTGTAATGGAAACTTGGGAACAAGAACAAGCAATAAAAAATTCCGGTGCACAGTATGTTAGCACCAGGAATCTTGGCGATGGAAGAACCGAAGTATCATGATTTTTAACCATATTAAAAAACTCAAGCAAGAAGGTAAACGAATTGGCATCACATTCTCCACTTTCGATATGCTCCACGCAGGGCACATTGCTATGCTCTCAGAAGCCAAGAATCATTGTGACTACCTCATCTGCGGGTTACAAACAGATCCAACTATCGATAGACCTGAGACTAAGAATCATCCTGTACAATCTATTGTCGAGCGACAAATACAGCTTGCCGCATGCCGTTACGTTGATGAAGTTGTTGTGTATCAGACCGAACAAGATCTTCGTGACCTTCTCTTGATCCTACCAGTTAATGTTCGCATATTAGGTGTAGAATACGAAAACAAAGACTTTAGCGGAAGAGATGAGTGTTATGATCGTGGAATCGAAATTGTATTCAATGGCAGAGATCATTCATTCTCCAGCTCAAGCCTTCGCAAGCGTGTGGTTGCTGCTGAAACATTTAAGGTGTTAAAAGATGGAACCAATCAAGCCTCCTAAAACTATCAAAATATATCAGCTTGTCAAACAAACTGGTATGTCATTTACAAACACCGGTAGCACCGGTTCATCAATAGGACTTGGCATTGGGTTTTATCCTAGCTTGCCCGAAGCAGAACAAAATCGCACAATGGAAGTGTTAAAAGATACAACATCGGGAATCAACAAGCCCAAGTGGCATGTGTTTGAATTAGAGTTTCCCAACCCAGCATACGAAGAATGACAGATGAATCAAACTCGGCCAAAGGCCGTGATAGTTTTGATATAACTACCGGCGGTACTCTTGTTAATTTTTTCAACAGGAACGTAACTCCGTATGCCACAAGTACCCTGGGGCCAAAATTTGATTTGGTTCCTGTTGAAAAACAAAAAGATATTATGCTCAACGTTGCTCGCCTACACGCCGAGCAAGAATACAATCGCATAATGGAATTGGTATCAGTGTTAGAAAAACAAGCAACAGAAATTAGACGTAGATTAGACATTACCGACATGGTGCATGCGGCCAAGTACGATTTTCAAATTGCACATGGAAACACATATTGGCTTTTATATGACCGTAGAAAAAATATCACTAGACTAAGCATATTAGGACCCAATGACTGGAGCACCGGTATCCCGGAAGGATACGAATATGTCACAAAAGTCAAATGGCTAGGCGATTACACTTGG
This sequence comes from Chloridella minuta, assembly GCA_032273045.1. NCBI lineage: Eukaryota > Xanthophyceae > Mischococcales > Pleurochloridaceae > Chloridella > Chloridella minuta. Next base: position 9,011 of record JAUKPQ010057096.1, on the reverse strand, counting down.
ATTGAATCGACAGAATGATTTTATATGTTAATGGATGTAGCCACACTGCGGCTGCTGAAGCAGTTGTCTCTGATTGTTTTGCCGTCGATGATGGCAAAAATGGTATTGATCGACGGCCACATCCTAAGAATTTAGAGGCAAGCTACTGTACATTGATTGCAAAACAATTAAATGCCACGCTTGTATGCGAAGCCGAAGCAGGCGGTAGTAACCCAAGGATTCTACGAACAACCAGAGAATGGATTGCTAATAATCCCGACAAGCTCAAAGATACTGTAATTATTTTGCAGTGGACTACATGGGAACGCGAAGAATGGTTACACAATGGAACCTGGTATCAAGTAAACGCTTCAGGTGTAGATTGGGTGCCAACCGAACTACAAAGACGATACAAAGAATTTATTGTAGACATCGATTGGGCAGTTAAGACCCAGCAAGCTCATAATGACATTTGGAAATTGCATAAAGAGTTAGTTGACTCCAAAATACGACACTTGTTCTTTAGCGGCCATTCAACATTTAGTGACATACACACTAAACACAACTGGGGCCGGTATTATATGAACCCTTATGATCGGGCAGGATCTTATCACAATTGGTTAGTCCAAAACGGTGGTGTGTACGCTAACCCACAAAGTTATCACTTTGATGCCAAAAGTCATAGACTTTGGGCGGAGAATCTGTTACAATACATTAACAGTAACCAAACACTTGATCGTATAAAATGAAATACTTGCTAATCGACTCATCTAACATGTTCTTTCGTGCCAGGCACCAAGCACACAGACAAAGCGACACATGGACTAAGTTGGGTTTTGCATTGCATCTTACGATGATGAGTGCAAACAAAGTAGCCCGAGATTTTGGCGTAGATCACGTGGTATTCGCACTCGAAGGTCGATCATGGCGTAAGGACTATTACAAGCCTTACAAAGCAAACCGTGCTGTAGCACGTGGTGCAATGACAGAAACCGAAGCAGAAGAAGACAAAATGTTTTGGGAAACCTATGACAATCTGACTAAATACTTGTCAGAGAAAACCAATTGTAGTGTTATCCGCTGTGCCACAGCAGAAGCAGACGACGTTATCGCCCGCTGGATCGCATTACACCCCCAAGACGAACATATTATTGTCAGTTCAGATTCAGACTTTGTTCAATTGGTCGCCCCCAACGTAAAATTATACAATGGTATTAACGACCACTTATTCGCTGTCGATGGCGTTACTGACGCAAAAGGCAAAAAATTGGCATTCGAAATCAAAAGCGACAGCAAGATTAAGGTAGGTAAAGCAGACCCTAACTTTGTAGTTCCTACTGACTATCAAAACTGGTGCTTGTTCTTAAAATGTGTTCGAGGCGATTCTGGAGACAATGTGTTCTCAGCATATCCTGGAGCACCTATCAAAGGCAGCAAGAACCGAGTAGGGTTAACCGAAGCCTTTGCCGATCGTGATAAAAAAGGCTATAATTGGAACAATCTCATGTTGCAACGTTGGTCTGACCACAACGGAGATGAACACAAGGTGCTTGAAGATTACGAACGCAATCGCGAGTTAATCGATCTTACTGCCCAACCGCAAGCAATTAAAGATGTTGTTGATACTGCGATTCGTGAACAAGTCAGCCACAAAGATGTGGGCATGGTTGGGGCTCATTTCCTAAAGTTCTGCGGTAAGTTTGACCTAATCAAACTCAGCGATCAATCAGACCCAATTGGGCGATGGTTGAACAAAACATACGAAGGAGTATTAAAATGATAATAGCGAAACCGGTGGTACCTGATCAGTACTGGATACTCAAAAAAGACGATCACAAAATTGGTAATATACAAGCAGGCCCCGATGGGTATACTGTTAAGATCTTGGATCAAATAGGAAACTTTAAAACTATTCCTATGCTACGAGATATTGCCAATATCAAATTTGAATCAGAAGAAACTGTTAGCCCTGCAAAAGAAGACCAAGTACACGGTTACTCAACAGGGTGTAAAACATTCAATGGTATGTGGAATGTGCAACTAAAATTGCCATTGTTTACCAAAGAAGAAAAGTCAAAGTCTTGGTATGCAGCCGGCTGGTACGCAGTCAAGCAACATCGTACTTGGAAACTAGTACGTAATCCCAAACTTATTGCCTTGGAACGCTACAAATACCAAGGTCCATTTTATACAAAGGAAGAAGCAAATGAATCCATTTCTTGATCAACAGGTGTTTATGCTGGCATGCGGTCAAACCACTGGTGTCGAAAACGTAGAACAATACGCTATGTACCATAAACTTATTAAAGAAGAAGTACAGGAATTAGAAGATTCCACAACTAGAAAAGACGATGTCGATGCATTGATCGATATCATGGTTGTGACTATTGGTGCATTGCAATCAATTGGTGTAGACATTGAAGGAGCTTGGAAGGAAGTTGTTCGTAGCAACATGGCCAAGATTGATCCCGAAACTGGTATGGTTCGTAAACGTGAGGACGGCAAGGTATTAAAGCCCGATGGCTGGACTCCTCCAGAACTAGAACAATTCTTGAGATGAGCCTACATATAAATCGTTTTATTGATAACATCAAAGCTGCTGAATCACGCGGTAGCAGAGATGTTATCTTAACTCTTCGAGATGCCAAAGATTTACACGGTGATATCACTAAGTTACTCTTGGCACTAGAACAATTACGTACTCAACAGTCTCAGCAAAACGAGCCTATTGAGGTTGTAATAACTGGTGGCGGATTTAAAAGTGCTTAGTTTATGGGATAAATAAACGTGGAGCATACCTATGTCTAGACCTAAACCAACAGTGCTTATTGAGCACACCGATAAACAAACTTACAAAACTGAGCAGGTATTAGCCAGCGAGGGCGTGTGGGCAGTGTTCTATGACAACAAGCCTATCAACCTCAAAACTTCGAATATGCTTACACAATACCCTGGACCGAAATACAAAAAAGTTTCGTTCTCTAACCCGGGGCATGCCAAGAACTTGGCCAAAAAACTTAATACACAATTCAAAACCGACAAATTCATTGTTGTGCTTTTGACACAAGGGGCTCAAGTGTACCCTGATGCTCGATAAACGCAAACTCACCGCAACGCTGTTAACACAGTTACCCAACGATCTAGATTACGAAAAGCTGGATCTTGAGTCGGCTATGTCTTGGTGGCAAAATCCTGAAGGTGGACTTAGGCTAACTGAACGTGGATATGAAGTTTTTAAAACATTAAAAATTGAATCTTATGGGTTTAATGTGGCTGCTTCTTTGCCAGTAGTCCCAAATACTCTGTTAACACTAGACCGCAAGCTCACTTGTCCGTACTTTCTTAAGATGGGCAAACATCCCAAAATTATTTTCTTTGGAAGCAAAGAAGCAATGATGTTTGCGTTATACGGTGACGTTCAAAAATTTATCAACAGCTTGTACTAATCGTTGTTGCATTAACGCAGGGTACTCATCTATTAAAAATGCTCGCTGTTTGATAAGACGGTCCTTGTATGGAGTTAAATCAATTTTACCAAGAATAAGATCTTTGTTTAGTAACAAGGCTTGTTCTGCACGTATATCGTTTGGCATCTCATCGTAACTTGTATCAACTAGGTCCGTGAACATGTCAAATCCTAATTCTTGGCAATCTCTTACAACTCCTGGATGCCCGATTATAACCGGTATCTGGCATGAAGCAAATGCTAGAAAAGATTTTTCTGACACTACCCCTGGTCGAGCATCGTATTGTGTTTCAGTCACAATGTTCACTGCACACCTAGCATATACATCAGCTAATCTAATAAAGTTTTCATCGTTTTCTGTGCCACGATAAGTTGAATAATCCCACTTAGGTAAGTTAGTTTCGCCACCATAACTATAGATTCCTGCATCCCAATCTAGCAATACATCTATTACACGCAGTCTATGTGGGCATGTTCTTCCATTTAAACACTGCCACGCTACAGTCCTTGGTTGATCAAATGCCGGTAACCATTCTGCCCGACGAGCAGAAACAGAAGTGGCAGTGTAATAATTGTGATTGCTAAACTCGATTAAATTTATAGGGCCGTTGTAACTTTCGTTTAACCCGTGACTAAAATATATCACTACTACTTGGTTAGCATGTTCTTTATATTTTTGCTCGATTTGTACAAGCTCGTGCAATGCTGGATGCACAAAGTCCTGAAAGTGCAACAGTAATATAGTATCCTTGTCAAATTCCATATCCGGTAACCTAAGGGGCCAGCCGGTGTTGTAATCAAACGGTGGCTGAAAGCAATTCCAAATTGAAGTTAACTTACGATTTCCAAATGCTCTAGTGATTAATTCTGTATAGTCCATGGTCTATTTACTAAGTAGATACATGTACTGGAATAATCCTCTAATTGAAATTTGTTGGCCTGGCACGCCAGACCCTATTGTAGCAAGTATGCACAATGGTAACCACAGATTGTTTTTTAATCCACATACTAGATTTGACAACATATCTACTAACCAACGCCTTGCAGATTTATGTTCTTGGGCCAGAGAATGGATGCTTGACGGAATAGCTACATTTTGCAATGAACCAAAAAATGCATACGATATTGCCAATTTAGTCAAACTTAACATGTGGATTCACGACATTCGCCAACAAGGTATTGTTAAACCTTGGCTAATATTGGACCAAGGGGACGGAACATTCTTGGCAGGAACTGGCGATTCAAGATTACGATGCTTGGAACGCATACCTGAAATTACTACTGTTCCTGCTTTCATTAGCACACACAAAGATCGTGCTCACTTATATGATAGTTTTGAAAGTGTAGATACGTTTGATAGATTTGCTGAACTATGCGGTGCCACCAAAGGACAAAACTTTTTATTTAGACCTACTGATCCAACTGCACAGTACGGATTGTACTGGTATGAATATAACAGTGAACGTACAAGAACAGTCACTCCTGGTGAAACTGCATGCATTAGAGCGTTTCATTATTATGCTCTAAATAATCCTAGCGTTATTATAACACCAGAGTGGTTTGATACTCTAGTTGATTGGGGACACTATACGCTGTATGTCCAGTAATTAATTTGCATTGCTCTACGTACTACATCAAAATGTGTAAGGGGATAACTGTGCCAAGTATTTTCGCTAGGAACAAAGAAGAAACAACGATTATCTTTTGATTCGACTCTAACATCGTTGCTCAACAAAGTGCCAGGCCACAACTTTTCATAGTCAGTATAGACTAGTGCAGTAAGACGTTTCTCGAGATGATCATGATGTTCTTCAAGAAAAAAATCCCCCACGTCAGAAATTACTTCTATTCTTGGATGCAATCCTGTATAGTCTAGCCCTGTTTGGTCTTCAAAATACTTTTTCATTTCTCCACTGTGGAGACTACGCCACAATGTATGCAGGTGCGGATATTGTTCTGCCACTGAATCATCAATAAAGAAGCGGCCGTTGCCTGCTCGTCTACCGTGATTTTGTTGTGTACGTTCGTGAGGCACACTTTTTAGTTCAGCAAGGCATTCTGTAGTTAGAAAGTCGTCTACGATGTAATGGGGCCAGGGGTTAGAGCGATAAATTGTGTTCATAAAATGTTTTTTCTGCTATCTGTTTCCAGTCAAGATGTCTATCTCCAGTTGGAGAAATTTCTATCCCTAAATATGGCAATGCATCATTGGCGTGTCCAGCAAATCCTTGCTTGGGCATCATCTCTTTCTCAGGCCAACATTTTTGAAAATAATTTCTAAGTATTGGTTTAGTAACAGTATTTACTTTGTATTCCCAAGGTAAATTTAATGCGAACTCCATTATACGACGACTCATGAATGGATTGCGAGTTTCTATTCCCCAGGCACCTGTAATTCGATCTGTCCCTGGAGCATCACATCCTATGATTTGATACCAATAATCCATTAACAATGTGGCCTGTCGAGCATCTCCGGAGTACACATCTAAACATCTTTGCCATAATGCAGGGTCGCCGTTCTTACTGTATGGGCTTTGGCTTCCGTGTTTATCGTACCCAATAGTTTGGTAAACACTGTATCCGCCAAATAGTTCATCTGCAGCCAGGCCGGTAAACAACACTCTAGCTTCACAGGCCTGTGCTACCATCCATTTTCCAACAAAACTCCAACTTTGTGCCGGCATCTTTGTTCGTTTTAAGAGATTCCAATATTCGTCGGCGTACTGCTGTTCATTGACCTCAATTGCATTTGCGACTTCTGCTGCAATTGGGTCTTTACCTTTCATGTCAATAGTAATCAACTGTGCATTTGGTAAATGTTTTAAAATGATACTGCTGTCGATACCGCCGCTATAACTCAATGCTGTGCTGATCTTAGGAGTCATTTCTTGCATAGTCTTTTCCCACAACACTGCAAACTGCTCATGTGCTTCTTCAATACTGGCATACTTAACTGGCTTGATCCAATCCCAGATGCTATCAATACTGTACGCCGCATTTCTACTAACATGCAAGCGGCCGGGTTCTAGTCTTTCGACCCCTTTCCACGGAGTAGCAGTTTGCATAGTCCATGTTTTGTTGTTGTAAGGCACAGGTTGTTTAACTGCGTCAATATAATGTAGTATTGGGGCCACTTCCGAGCACACAATTAGTATGCTATCATCTTGATATCGATACAAGTAATGTTCACCTTGTGGATCAGATGCGTACGAAACCTGTTTGAAATCTGTGTATGCCCAAGCCCACGGGCCTTCAAAGTATCTAAACTTCCGTAAGCTGTCTTTAACTGCCGAGTATACTAATTCAACGTCGTTACCATCGCCATTTCCAAACCAACGATGGTTGTAAATTTCCCCGTTGTATGCTAAAAAGTCTGACCGCGGTTCGTTATAAAATTTATCTGTTCCTGTGATGTGTAGTACTGCTTGAGCTATGAATATGTTGTTGCGGTATTCATAACGTGTGTAATCAGGCCCACGGCTTTCAAGTATGTTTAAAGCTGCGAGGTGTTGCGAAATGTCAATGTTCTGTTTGCTTTGAACTAGCAGTACGCCACACATTATTTTATTTTCTCAATTACCCCAGGTAGCCAAGTAGCAAAATCACTCGGCCAACGATGTTGCATATCAGCTAATATTTTTTGATTGTGTTCTGCTGCTTGTTGACAACGAGCTTGCAACTGAGCAAAATCCATTTCCTTCATTTTAGTTACTGTGTTATTACTAATTTGAATGAAGTCTACAATCTTGTCACCGTACTTTCCATTACACAGTTCTTCAATGTAGTCATACTTGTGATCAACGATGTCTTCTAACAGATCAAAATTCATTTTTCTTAACCAACTGATTATAAATCGACCACCGTATACTACACAAGGAGCAGGTGTAACTAATGCTCTAAATAATTTTTCACTTATTGCAACAGTATCAAATCCCGAATATGTTTCAACAACAACATTGAGCCAAGTACGAGTGTGGCTTTCTTCCATACTGTACACATGGTTACGGAAGGGCATTATCGGAAGCATATGGTCGTATGCTTTTTTATATATTGTTTTAACATCGTTAGACAAACGAGGAAATTCTTTTCTAAAGCTATCTCGGAATGCATCTACAGAATCATTAGAACTTTCCCAGTGCCAGCAATTAAAATTAATCAGGTCTTTGTCAGTGTCAAACATTAACGGGCCGTCAAATATTTCAGTGTTTGGTTTTGTAGACCTTGTGATTAATTCAAGGAACAATGTTAGACGCTTACTATCAAGCCGGTTCACAGAAAAGTTAAATCTGCGGTCTGGTTGCCAAGTTAGTGAAGCAGGGGTATAGTTGTAAATTCCAAAAAACGAGTCAGGTAATTTTATAATTTCATAAGGTGTGGGACAACTTACATAATTATCCGTGATGATAATTGTGTTCTTCGGAAACATGTCTGGCAACGGAGGAAAGGTGTAAGGAGGGTTTCTGCAAGTTACAATGTCGTCAACTAGACAAACAATTACCGTTTGATCACCACGTTTCCAAACTTTTCTAGAATCTGATGCAGCCTCGTACCCCAGGTTAATCAGTTGACTACGCATAAAGTCCATGGTGGAATTTTCGTGCCAGATGCAATTGCTCTGTTTAAAAATTTCCCCGTCATAAATGTGGTGATAAAGCTCTTTCATGCTGTTACTTATAGCCCACAAAACAGGTTGACCAAATATCCCTGATCGCTTATACTATAACTACACCATCCCAATAACCTATCAAGAAAGGAGCCCAAAATGGCACAAGTCTTTCAACAAGGTCCACTGTATAAAGTAGAGTGCAGGGAATACGAAAGGGGTTACGGACAACGTGATATGGGAACTTACTACTTTACTACTGAGGAAGAAGCCAAGCAATTTTGTAAGGATTATGCAAGCGGGGATTCCGAGTGTTTTTACCGTGCAGATTACACAAAAGTTGCATAAAAACCACACTTTTTAACCCCAAAAAGTAGTACTTTGTAGTACTACTTTTTTGGTTGACCAAAATAGCGTTTTCGGGTATAATATACACATGAACACAAAAACACTAACCCGCAAGAAACGCTCAGATCGCACTCACATCATTTATATGTTGCAGTCCGGTAACGACTTCTACATTGGTGTAACTGCTAAGACTGTTGGTACTGTGAACAAGTCTGTTCAAGTTCGTTTTAACAAGCACGTATATCGCTCACGTTCCGAGGACAAGTCTTGGGCACTGTATGAGTGCATGCGTGAACGCGGTGTTGAAACTTTCAACGTGTTGATTGTAGATGTTGTGCGTGGCAAGACTGAAGCACACAAATTAGAGCGTGAATTGATCCGCGAATTCAAGCCAAACTTAAACACCGATGTACGCGGTGTTGCCTAAACGCAACACTGTGTTTTTGATTGACCAAATATTCCCAATTTGCTATAATATAATCATAGTAAGAAATAAGGAGCCACAAATGGAAGCATTTAAATCTTGGGACGAGCTGTCAGAGTTAGAACAAGCCCAATGCACATATTGGGACATGTACAAGGACGCCTACGGTGTTCGTCCCCGTGGTGTTGACA
>JAUKPQ010056985.1:0-25974 GCA_032273045.1 Chloridella minuta | reverse complement strand
GTCTCCTTATAATTCAATAAAACGCATCTCGAACTCAGTCCGGCTCACGGTGCAAAACACCGGTAAAGCGGCCCGACCATCCATGACGACTGGCTGTTGTGTAACACAGTTCTTGGGGATTTCATAACTCACCATTTCCACATTGTTCACAACGTCGATGTATTGGGTATTGATCTTCGTACCATCCACCACTTGCAGCATCGTATCCCCCAGCGGGAGATTGATCACAGAGGCAATCAGATCCTCAGCGGTGAGGAAGTCAAAGCGGTCAACCGTACTATCTTTACGATCGAGGAGCTTTCCGGTGAAGTCGTATTGCAAGTAAATCAGCTTCTGGAATGACCGCAGAACCGTCAAATAGCCGCGGGAATTCTGCTGAGTTCCCAAAATGTCTAAGAACGGGTCAAAGCGATCAGTCTGCTGAAAGCGCAAACGGACGCCATTGACGACGTATCCACGGTAATCGAAGGCCGTGAGCATACTTTGCAAAATAAATTTATCAGTCCCCCATAGTCTCTGCTTCTGACTCCCCAACAGCATGAGATCATCCAAGCCGGCCCAAGTGGCCTGTTGCGTGGCCACATCCACCCAAGCCGTTTTTTGGCCGAGTTTCACTAGCAACTTACCATCGATATAATGGAGCACCTGGTAGCTCGGTAGAAAGCGCAGTCCAAGGGACTTCACCCAGAGTTCTGGTTTCTCAAAGACGACAGGTTCATACTTCCAACCGGTTTCTGTTTTCATCGGGCGAAGCTCGTAGAGACGGTTGGCTTTGCTGGTAATGTCCGAATCCCACGGACTGTCTGTCGGCGGAGCAAAACCATAGCCTAAGAATTTAAAGATCGGTGGAGCATCTTTTTGTGTCAGAACTTCAAAGTCGTCATAGTTCAAAATCGTTAGGCTGGGTTTGAAAGTCACGGCTGGAGTGAGAGCGTTCATCGCCGTATCAAGGAACTGATACTGCAAATACGTCTTTTCACAAAGCGTTTCGAGCATCAACTCATTAGCACCCATACCATCGAGATTAATCTGCCAGACGCGCAGGAAAGTGCAACCGTTGGTGAGCGGTAACGTGCCCATGACTTGGTCTTCGCGGTACACCACCACGTCTTTTCCAGGAATATAGTAGAGCGGCTCAGGATGATGGCCTTTAATCGCATTCAAAGTGAGGAAGCGGCTACGGGCCCCGAGGCGAGTTTCCACAACAAGCGGAGTGTCTTGTTGAACCTTGAGCGTCTTAAATGGCGCCTTTAGATCGTGCAGGACCTTCAGTTTTACAGGTACGTTTTGTCCACCGAATGAAATCGTGCAATTGATCTCGCGATGGTCTAGCGACACACTTCCCGAGAACGTGAGGGACTGGGTCGCATCTGTTTCAAGCGGAGCGAGATTACCGATTGCGACATCTAGCTGTGCTTCCTCGCACACCAAACGAACCGTCATTTTCTTTGAAGCGAGCCAGAAGTTTTTAAAGCCGATCTCCAACGCAAATCGCCCTTCATCATCCACACGAATTCCATGCACACCCTTGAGCTGGGGCAGAACGAATGATGTAGGAATGACTGTTAGCGCTTGATCAATATGAAAGAGTCCCTTGATGCCACTTTGCTCAATCGGCGCGTCAGCTGTGAGCATGAGACGGGAGTACAGGGAGCTCAGACTTTCTTGCGGATAAACCCCTCGCAAGAGTGCCATACCCGCACTAATGAAAGGTGCGGCCTGGGAGGTTCCATTCTTGTAGTCGTAGCCCTTGCGGCTGATGTGCAAAGGGGCAATGGTCACAGGTATCGTGCTCAGGATCTTTTCACCAGGAGCAAAGATATCAACCTGGCTTCCCCAGTTAGAGAAGCGCGCCACATCGCCATTCGCACGAAGAGCACCGACACAAATCACACCTTCCAGCTGACAGGGATAAATCGTCGCACGCTGTGAACTGTTTCCTGCTGCAGCGACAACCGCCACACCTTGAGAAATGGCTTTTTTGATGATCGCTTCAAGTTCTGGCGTCATGAATGAACGGGGCCACCCCACACTTAAATGAATCACATCAACTTTGCGCGCTAGTGCGTATTCAAAAGCTTTTGTTAAGCGAGTGGGCAAAGGAGGCGTATCTTTTGGAGTATTAGTACCTTCACCTGGAGCAAAAACATTTAATGGAAGAAACTTAAACTCACCTTTCACACCTGAGATTGCGGATCGAATAACTCCAGTTACGTGAGTCCCGTGACCATCTAAGTCTTCGGCACGATTGTGGCCTTGGACAAAGTTCCAGCCAGCACAGTCACCTTTGTAACCGTTACCGTCTTTGTCTTCGCCATCTTTCGGCGGAAGAATATTTCCGTCAAAACATTCGGCTTCATTGTAGGCGATATGATTCTTAAGTTCTGGATGCTCAATCTCTACACCGCCATCAATGATTGCAATGACGACATCTTTCTTAAGTTCGACGCTGGCCACGGCCGAACGTCCCCAGTTCATCAATGGATTGGCGGTAATTCTCTCGTCGTGAAGATCATCAATACTAATGAGCAATTCTTGGCCATTGGGATTCAAGTACCAACGGTATGTATCCATGGAGGACTGGGCCCACGCAATAACCGGCAAGAATGCAGCAAGGAGTAGCGTCTTCTTCATATCGCTCTCTCCATCATCCAGTTCGCAAGGAGCTCACCTTCAAGGATGCCCCAGTTCTGAATCACTTGCTGAGTAGGTGTTGTTTGTAGAGGCAAAGGAAGTTCACCGTACACGTTTGAAAAAATCGGACTATCCCCGTTTTCGTCACCTTGGCGGAAGCCTTCAATCCGGCCTTGGTAAGCGATATTATCTTTCCCTACCAGCACCTCTAATCCGCGAACGGTGAGATCACTCTGCAGGTCTTTCAGCCAAGCATGGTACAGCTTCATACCGTTTGTCGGATCATGGCCTTTAATCTCACGAGCGATGCGTTTCAAGCGAGCATGGTAGGAGTAAGCCACTTGCTCGAGTTCACTCTCATCAATTCTCGAAAGCGGATATAGTTTTAGCGCACTCTCAATCTGTTGAGCATTCGCCACCAAGAGCTGGTCTGTCCCTTCTTGGGTCAAGGTGTACAGAAATGAGATTTGATAGAGCAAAATCGAATTGGTATTGATCACCACCAGAGGATCAAAGATCGGACGGCCCGCTTCGCGATTAATCAGGTTCAGAAGATTGCGCAACTTACTCGGAGTCACTCTCCAGCCGTTCATGATCCGCTGGTAGTTCGTCGTCAAGCGGTCACCGTCAAACTCAGAGGTGAAAATTTTGTTCTTCGCCTTACCACCCAAGGTGAAACCTGGATTAAGAGTTGTCACTTGTGAAAGTGCCATGTCTGACTCAGTCAAACTCGAGATCAACGAGTTTACTGCTTCAACGACATAAGACTCTGTATCGGTTCCTGTGGTGATCGCGTCGTAGCGGCGGTGGATTTTCTTTTTGCTGCCACCAATCGCATGAGTCAGATTCATGGATTGATCCGAGCCGATCTTATTGCGTTTAAAGATCAGGAACTGAAGGGTGTTCGCACTTCCTTCCATTTCATGCTCAATCCGATGAGGAGTCACCACTTCTTGGAGCGCATCGTGGTTAAGCGAGAAGATACTTTGCCGTAAGGCCTTGAGGGCCTCAACCGTTACATCACGGCCAGCGAGTGAGACTGGGTAAAAGTGAGTTTCCGCTGTGGCCTTGTTCCAGCGAGCATTCACCCCCAAAATGGGGACAAATGAGCGCAGTTTCAAGGTCAACATGAGCTTTAGGTTCTTACCGTAGTCTTGGTAAAGCTGGATGGTGTCTTCATCTGAACGGTGAAGATGGAAGCGGGAGAGCATCATACGTTCGGCCTGGACGCGGGCGTAGACTTTGAGAATACGCTTATCCATCCCCATCAAGCTACTGACGCTCAGTTCACCTTCGCCGAAGACACCAGGAACGAGCGAGTCGGTGATGATAAAGGACTCACCCACTGCCAAGGTGCTCTTAAGGTCATTGACCACTGACTGCACGAGGGCATCGGCTGATTCGCCTTCGGCACTACTTAAACGATCAATTTTATGGCCAAGATTTTTAAGCATCATGGGCACGTACATGTTCTTGTACGGTTCTTTCATGGATTTTTTCAATGAGAGCACAGGTTTCACGTGGGAGAAGACGCGCTGGAAACTCAAACGCGCGCCGGCCTTAACATCCAAAGGGATCGGCATGCCCACGATAGCTCCTGTCATACCCGCATCAAGAGCAAAACCGATGTTATCCACTAACTGCACTTTGTTGTTTGTGCCTAGATACGCGCCGGTGACGATGTCTCGAGAGAGAATCACACTGCCGTGGAAACTTGGAATGACAACGGCCTGCGTGGGAAAGATTTGACCTTGGTTGCGGACGATCTCTTCGATCTTCTCTTGAAACGCCGCTTGATCATCAGTCCCAAGGACTTTGTTCAAACGAGTAATCCCCAGATCAATTAACTGCGACTGGCCACGTGACAGGGCGAAGGAACCAAGTTCAGATGCAGAGAAAGGGGATTCAGGATCACCGTAAGAAAAACGACCGGCATAGCCGTCAAAGAACTCTTGTACGATTTCGCCGTCAACTAACCCCGGAGCAAGAGAGACTTTGGGATCGAAGGCAAGCAGCGCTGTTTCTTTGTCGAGCTGAAGCAATGCCATCATATCGTTACGACGCGCGATAATCTTCTCGATGAGAATTTTCTCAACGGCCGCTGGGTAGGAGGCTTTCTGTACGATCTCTTCCCAGTCTGCGCGTGTGAGTTTTCCCAAACGACGTCCAATCCAACGAGCATCCTCCCAACTGGTACGGTAGCTGGTGTCGAGATCTTGAGTGTGGTTAAGTTTCAAGTTGTTCAAGACCACGCGCCCCGCTTGCCACGGCATCAGGTTCACTGACTCCGTCGTGTCGACGATGGCGAGAGGGACATAGGGTGCGCGTAACAAACGACGACCTTGATGAACTTCGGCCGGCATGATCCCTGAAGCGAGGTTATAAATTTCCGATTCGGGAGTGAGGACTAGAGCGTCTTGCAACACCATCGTGAGGTCTTGCTCTGATTTAATCCAACGATCTGTTCCGGCCAACAACTTGTCTTTCATCTCTTCCTTGAAAAGATCGCGGTCAATGCTGTCGGAGAAAACCATCTTGAAACGTGAAACCCAGCTCATGGGCTGAGTGTTGTAACCAATTTTTGAGAGTACATTCCGACGAAGGAGATTGGTGTGAATCTTCTTGGCCAAGACGACGATGAATTCACGGCCATCGGCATTTACGACAGTGAAGCGCAGCTGGCCGCTGCGGCTCGGGAGTTCTTTAACGAACTGGACTGTTTCATCAGTACGCACCAAAGCGTGCACTGGGATCAAGCGTTGATTGGGATTCCAGATATTCGTGAGTGAGCTCGGTTCAAGCAACGATAAATCTTCGCCCCTGAGTGCGCGCTCGTGGGCTTCTTCTGGTGAAAGCGGCAGATCGATGGCCGCTTCAATTGAGTAAAAACGGGGAATAAGACCAGGAATAACTTCCTGAGCATGGGCCATAAAGGCGAGCAGCAAGGCCCAGATAATAAGGAGGCACTTCGATGATTTCATGACACGCATTTATCACTCCCCTCTTCACTCTCACTATGGGCCTGGTAACTTTTACTGGTCGATTCTGGACAAAAAAAAGGGCCCGTTTCCGGGCCCCAAGTGCTTGTTAAGCTTAGATTTCGTCGCCGACCATGTCGGTGAAGAAACGCCCAATCTGCTCCGGTGTGGTGTTGTTCACCTGTGCTGCAGTTTGTAGAAGTGCTTCGTAGCTCTGTTCGCTACCTTGAGCTCTTGCCTTCAGTGCTTTTTCGACTTGAGTCATGCTGACACCCAAAGCGTCCATCGCGAATTTATCTTTCTCACCGTTAGTGAGTTCGCGAGCACTTTCAAGTTTTTGGTAACGGTTCGCAAGTTTCGCGAGTTCTTCAGCACGAGAACTTGAAAGAGAGAATTCGCTCTTAAGCTTGGCCGCCATGAATTTTTCAGCTGCTTCTTCTTTCAAAGCGGCAATTGTATCGAGGTCACGTGACATTGATGAAGTGTTGTCGAAACGGAAACCGCCGCCGTAGTAGAACGTGTCCCAGTGAGAAGTATCGACCCATTCTTGGCCTGCGTAGATGTACTCTGTCTCCCATTCCCAGCAATCGCAGAAGTCGTCGTACACATAGTCTTCGTCTGTTACGTAGACGTCTTCCCAGTGGCCGCTCTCAACCCATTCGCGGTTGGCAGAGAGGTTACGAACAACATCTACACCATCAACTGCTACTGCCATGAACTGATCAACAGTCGTCATCGTCTGGCGATCCCAACGGTCCATGTTGAACGCCAAGAACTCACCAGTCACATCGTTCTTGTAAACGACGTAATCACCTTTGGTGGTGTAGAGCTTAACGATTGAGTGCGGCTGACCCGACTGACCTTCGAGAGCTCTCTCAAATGACTTCGCGTCTTTTTTATGACCACATGCGACGGCAAACAACGCCAGCGCCAACAAAAACAAAATTCTTTGCATAATCACTCCCTGTAGATTTTTGCGAACGGATATACCCGAGCAAAAAAGATGCCAACACTGCGTTACGTCTTATCGTTTGCTTAATGCTTTGCAAGGTGCGAATTGATATCGTTTTTTTTGGAGTCAAAGCGCAACTGGTGCACGCGCATTGCGCCGTGAGATCGACGTTAAAATTTCGGGAATAGAAAAAAAATCAACGCATGCCTATTCAGGGATGTGACTTTCTCAGGGTGATTAAACACTGCGTGAGCCGTCGCCGGTACACCAAGTGCCCTCATGCCCTCAAGACCAGCAAAGAGGAGTGGAAAATGACTCGCCTGAAGTCGCATTGGGATCTGCTTCCAGTTTCGGTCCTGGATTTGGCTTCCCTTACTCTCTGGGTAGATCACCAGCCTCTCGCTGTCGCTGTTTTGCGTATGGCCTACAAGCGTGAGGTAGGATCGGTCATAGTGGGGAGCAAGGATATAGTCCGTGTCAGAGTCGGAGACGTACCGGTTGATCTTGAGCAAACAACTAAAACCTTTTTCTTGTATCTCCTCAGGAAGCAACTTCTGCATGACGGGAAAAACATCCGCGCAAGACTGCTCCATGAGACGGAGCAATCTTTCGATGGAAGGGTTCGACAATGCCTTATGATGTTCTAAAAATGGGTAAAACCCCATCACGTAAGTGAACGAGTTTATGTGAAACAGTTTGTTTTTTTGAGTTCTCTTAAGGCCCAGTGTGTCTGCTGCAGAATGGCTTTCTCGGGCGGCTAAGAACTCACCCAGATACGAATCGTATGAAGCGATCTGTTCGTCGAGCTCGTCGATTTCCCGCAGAACATCGTCGAAGGCTGCATATGTTTGGCCACAAGTCGTAGATGTCAGAGTTGGACAATCGAGTCGGGCAAATCCACTCCGCGCGATCTCTTCTAAAACGACATTACGATGATTCATGAGCCCTTCCTCGCAGCTCGATCATAGCAACATACATAAGTTTCATCAAAGCTTTGCGTGGATCTTCGCGCAGCGAAGTTTCCCAGGTGGTAAAGAACGGCCCACTTAAAGAGTGGGCCGTACCTTACATTTTTGACGCGGACTAGAGTTCTACGCCGAACAATTCTGGAAGAATGCGGCTCTCAAGGTTAGCAGCTGACGTTCCGATCTTGTCAGCAATTTTGCTAACGAGGTCAGACTGAGCTTGCTCAGATTGAGACGCTTCCATGACTTCGGCCAAGCTGACGCCTGCGAGTTTTTGAAGATCCGTTGCGAAAGCCGCCTGGTCAGCAACAGTCAACTCACCGTTTGATTTGCCGAGAATCTTCTCAGCCTTCTCGCCCAAAGTGACGAGAGACAATGAAGTCTCGATGCCGACGTTGAAAGCGAAAGAGATGTTCGCCGCTTTCTTGATGAATTCTTTCTGTTGAACTTCAGCAGTCATCAAAGAAACGTCAGTCGTTGCCGCTTCGTCTTCGTACTCGAAGCCAGAGTTGCGACCGACGTAGGTGTTTGTCCAGTAGTCGAAGTCTACAACTTCGTAGTCGTCACCCCAGTAGTCTCCGAAGAGATCACCATTCAAGATGTCGTCGTTTTCGATCCCACGGAACTCTTGCGCGAGAGCTGTCGTGTTCGAGTAGTAGTCGTAGTAAACGATCGCGCGGATGTACTGAAGTGATACCGCTTTGTGCTCATTGTAACGGTCGTCATAGATCACGAACCAATCTTCCTCGCCCGGAGTGGCCGAACGAAGAGTCTCGTTCGTGTAGAGCTCAACATAAGACTGGTAGTTCGAAGATTCGATATTGTTCAAAGCAGCTACGAACTGGTCAACAGTAACGTAAGCTGAAGAGTGTGAGCCATAAGAAGAGCCGGTTGTGCCGCCGCCAGTAGTACCGCCGCCGACTGTGCCTCCACCTGAAGTGCCGCCGCTAGTGTATCCGCCGCCGCCGCCGCCGCCTCCACCATTACAGCTGGCCAGAACTGCGAGTGCGCAAGTGAGCACAGAAGTTTTCAAAACGTTTGAAATCGAACTTTTCATCGGAACTCCTTAGAAAGTTAATTGAACGGAATTACCTGAGCAAAACGTGTGCCACTTAAAATAAACAGTTTATCCAGCACATAATGCATCGCAAGGTGCGAGATGAGGCCAGTGCAAAGTGACACAGGTGCATGCGCGATGCGCAAAAAATCTATTTTCCTTAACTGGAATTTTGTCATATCTAAAGGTCATGAAAATCCTTCTCCTCGCCGGCCTACTCCTCACCTCTCATGCATTCGCTGATTGGAAAAATCCGTCAGTTCTCTGCCCGGAAGAAGCTCTTCCGAAAGGCGTGACCTGCCTTGATTTGAGTCGGGTGAATAATCCTCTTTTGGATTTTCCAAGTTGGATGAACGAGGCTGACGTTCAACGCTGGACGACTCAGCTTTCAAAGGATTTGAAAGTTTGCCGCGCCAGTGAGGTTCTTCGCCGTGAAGCCGTGACACCTGGATCATTTTCATCTCTTCAAGTGCAGATCTCATGGATGACAGCGAATGGTGGTCAAAGACCGCAAGAAAAACTCGCTAAGATTGTTGAGTCCGCGAACCAGCTGCAGATGCCGCCACAAATACTTATCGGTGCTCTTACCCAGGAGTCGCTGATGGCCGACCTAGGGATATCATCTGACGGTGGCAACTATTCTTGTGGCGTCGGTCAGTTGAATATCTCAGAGTGGTGCCTTGGTATGAACACACTCTCTGGTGCCGAGAGAGTGCAGCTAAATTGGCCTACGATGACATGTGACATGGTCACTCCTGCCATGGTCGCTCCGTTTCATAATTTAGCCCTTCGCAAACTAGGGTCGCGCCCAGAATACAGACTAGAAGCCAGTGACTTTTCCGACATCACACTCGACCAAGTCATTGGTCAGTTTCCAGCAGCGACACCGGCCGTGCAGGCGACACGCTATAAAGCCATCACCTCATTTGTGAATAACTGCCAAAACTATACCTATGGCATTCCTTTCAAGGCCCGCAACATCAAGAATCTTTTTGAGAATTTTGTTCCTGCGAAAATGAAAGCCGAAGAAGTGTATGCGGCCAATGAACGCTACGCTCGCAACTGCTCAAACGCCTACCAATCAAAATACTTCCCTCTGCACACTGGCTGGCTCTTAGCTTTGGCCGCTTACAATGCTGGCCCGTCTATGACGAAACTTCTTGAACACTATCACCAGGCCAGTGGCGCAGAGATGCCCTCACTTAATCCGCTGGATCTTATCGAAGCACTCTATTGGGGTGGCGAGGTGCGTGCTGGTGGCAATCGTGTTTACTTCACTGGTGCGAACCAAAGGACATTTTCGCAAACGTGGTACAAGAGCTGTGTGGTTCAACGACATGTCGCTCGCATCATTCAGCATGTCACCGTGCCAGGAACAACCATAGCGCGCTCACTGGAAGACACACCTTGCTCGCAGGTCGTCCCGGCCAATCGTCGGGCGTCGTCAGGGATTAAAAATTAGCCTCGTTTCTTTTTGCCAAAAAATCGGTGAGATCGAGTGCCTTCACATCTTGCAGGCTCAGACGTTGCCCATTCCGCTCGTGTGTCTCTCTTATCGTTTGCACAAAAATCTTTTTGGCCCGGGAGTAGATAAACGTCCCATTGAGATGATCTGAGAATAACAGAAGATCGTCTCCAAGCTCTTGAACGCCGCCGCAAGCGCTCGAAAAGAAAGCTTCCTTTGGGGAGGCCTTGAATTCAAACATCGTCTTCTGTTTTAAGAACTCAATCTCTTGAATGGTTGAAAAAGTTCCTTGATCCGTCGCATCTGATGTCTGATTGTTAAACAAGAGGAGATGTCCTCTCCGACTCACTTGAACATCATGTATGTGATGAATGGCCTGGTAACTGAGACGTACGAAAATCTTCAATGTCTTCAGATCCGGAGAAAGAACAAAAATCCCCTGAGACAATCCATTCACAATGATGTCCCCCTCATGAAATGCGGTGTTCTTCACCCCTCTCATCACTCGAGGAATTTCGTAGATACTGTTAAAATGGCTCGACTCCGTGTCGATCTTTGTATCTTCCCTAAACTTCTCTGCCACAACCCATTTCAATCGATCAACTGCCGCCTCACGCAACATGAAATCTGCTTTCGCTTCATGGAGGACTTTACCCTCTAGCGATAGGATCAACACTTTATCGATCCTATCCTGCTTGCCTTCAGTTTTTGCAATATCAGAGCTGAGTGCCAGAATTCTCTTTCCATCGTTCGAGAGTTTCAATTGATGGTGAAAGTGACCTGCCATCTCCCATTTGACTTCGTTGTCTTTGGAAAAAAAACGAAGACCTGCTTTGGAACCACTGAGAAAGCTTCCATCCCCAAAGAACACGCACATTTCTCCGGGATAAGTTCCGAGAAATTTACCGGCTATACTGTAAGTGGAGCATCCACTTACGAGATGGGGGGGAAGCAGTTCTTTTTTCTGAGCGGCTTGCACCACATCAGCGCAAAAAACAAACAAGAACAAAAAAAGTGATCTCATTGGCAGATAACCTTCGGGTCATAATCATTAGAGAACGGGTATTTGATTTCGTTCATAATCTTACTATTTGCGCAGTAAACGAAAACGACCATGAAGCGAGATCCTGAGCAGTGGCCAGGTTTTCCATTTTCATCGAGGAAGAGGACCGAGCTTGAAACCATCGATCCATTAAAATCTTCACGTTTTCCGATCAAATTTTGCTTTAGACAGTCTTGCGACCACTTTAAAGTGCCATAGTAGGGATCGCGAGATTGCTCAAAAAGAAGCTTGAGGAAGCGTACGTGGTTATCAATAACTTTCTTGGCCTGTTCGCTGGAACTGACGTCAATGGTTCTAACCCGAGCATCCAGGGGAAAGGCTGCCAGCTGCTTGGGTTTCGGGACTGCGCAGGAACTCAACAAAATAAGCAAAAGAAAAAAAGTATTAGTCATGAGTACAATAACTCTCTTCTACGGTTTTGAGCTCCATGTCTGTGGAAATGACTTTGAAGGCACCCATTCCAACGCAGTTGTCGTCTTGTCCTGGAATAACGATCACGAATCGTTTGTTATCATGAGACATAAACATCGCAGGATTAAGAGAACTGCGAACCTCTTGCTCCAGAATCGGCTTCAATTCGTCGAGTGTTCCTTGAAACACATTTTCCCGTAGTTTCTTGTGCGCGAGCCAGCGAACTTTTTTAAAGGTCTTCGGAACAACCCCCTGAATCACAGCCGGAAGCTTGTCCCATTTTTTCCACTCGAACTTGATCGGAAATTTTGCGAACCCCTTGTGCGTAGGCATCTTCACATTTTCAATAAATGAGAAGGGTTGGGAAAATACATCGCCTCTATTTTCAACAAGCGCGTGACAGGCATAACAAGCATTTTGCGAGGCCACAGGTTCTTCCGGAAAAGTCTTTCCTTCCGGGTCGAAGAGGCCGTATCCCCATCCTCCAGTAGTTGAATACTGCTTTTTATTTTTCACCATGAGTTGGTAACGACGAATCCCTTTGGGGACAACTGAGCTCGTGAACTGATCGTCGACACCTGTATGAATGCCGGTCTTGGCAAAAACAGCACCATCGGGATAATTGATTGAACCTGACAGCAACGTCTTCATGGCACTTTCATTCGCGTAAGTTAGGCGCATCTCACCTGTGTCTTTACGAAAACGAATAGTGACCAACTGCCATTTTTTAGGAAAGTCTTTGTATTCTGAGAAGGAAATCCCATTCATGGAATCTTTGCCGGCATACTTGGCAGGTTGCGCCATCAAACTTAATGGAAAAAGAATCCAAAGCAGTACACCAAGTCGCACGAGCAATCCTTTGCTTAAATCAAACTAATTAATGAATGTTAACTCAGAAAATTTGCTTCAAGCAAAAAAAAAGCCCCTGGTGAAGGGGCTTTAGCTTCTCAAAAGGAAGTGGTGCCCGGTGAGGGACTCGAACCCCCACGATCACTCACCAGATCCTAAGTCTGGCGTGTCTACCAATTCCACCAACCGGGCATGGGGTTTACAATAAACGCGTCGGGGTATTCAGGCAAGCGCTAGGAAGCCTTTTTATCCGGTGCGCCAGGCTTTCCTTTGGAGGCTTTTTCAGCATCTTTTTTTGCTTTTTCGGCCAGATTTTTCATAGCGGTATTCTCAGAGCGAAGCTTGTTAATTTCTTTTTTAGCCTCGCCTAATTGATTGGTCGCAGCAGCAAAATCCATAGAGAGCTTCTTCACCGAAGCTTCCATTTGAGTCATTTTGCTCTTCGTTGCACTATCAGTCTGAGAGCTTGGATTTTTCGCCATGCTGGCCGTCAATTCAAGCACCTTTTGCTCTAGCTCTTTCGCCTGCGCGTCGGCCCGCCCTAGCTTGAGGGTCTGCTGGCTTACCTCTTGCTGAAGCTCACGGATTTTTACGTTCTGAGCTTCTAAACGAGCGTTGGCGGCAGAGTTTGTCGGGCCCGCATTCGAGACGGCCTGACGTAACGATTCTTCTACTTTTGCCTTCTCGGTTCTTAACCGCTGAAACTCTGATTGGTCCAACTCAGATTTACTCTTCAGCTTGGCATGGTCTTTCTGCAAGGCTTGCAACGCCACTTCCGCGCGCTGCTTTTCCATTATGACCTTACGAACATCTTCGTCTTTTTTCGGATTTGTCCCCGACGACTGTTTTTCAAGGTTCGCCGCCATGGAAGCAATCTTATTTTTGTAGACGTCTACGAGACGACTCAACGACTGCTTCTCGACTTCAAGCTCTTTGATCTTCTGCGCACCACCGGCCTGTTGCGCACTTCCCTGGGAAGCGAGGAGCGCCGACATCTTGTCCTTGAGTTCGTTGATTTCTCTGTCTTTCTTGGCGACGATTACACCCAATCCGTCTTTGGCTTTTTGCACGACGACATCGCGGGTCTTCACCGCACGGTTGGCCGCCTCCAGCTCTTGAATAAAATACGCTTCTTTCTGCTGCATCTCGAGCTTCGCCTTGCGGACTTCCGTCTCTGCCTCGCGAGCAGCCACAATCATTTTCTGTTCGCGCTCCAACGCTTTGCGAATTTTCTCTGCCGCCTTTGGATCCGTCTGGCCATTCCCCAGCGTTTGCATCAACTGCATTCGCTGCTCGAGGGTCATGACATCTTCAGCTGTCACAGTTGGGGCCAGTGAAGCTGATTCTTTTGCCTTGCGATCAAGCATCGCCATTTGATCACGGGTTTCTTTCAGAATACGAATTTCAGCCTGCGCCGTTTCAAGCTGGGCCTTTGCTTTAGCATTTTCACTTTCGAGTGTACGCATGCGAACCATCAATGCGGATTGCTTTGCGTCCACACCTTCGCCGTTTGCGACGTTGCTTCCAGAGTTGGCTCCGCCCAAGGAAGTCACCTGCATCCGGTCCGAGGCTTTGCTCGCTCCGGCGCCGACTTCGCCTGCCTTTACAGTCCAGTTGCCGGCCTTGCTTTCCGTTTCGCCTTGGCTGATGCGGAATACAGAGTCATCACCTTTCGGTTTTTCACCTTTAATGACTTGCTTCACTTTCTCTTCAGGTGCTGAGCCAGAAATCTTTTGCACCAGTTCCGCTTCCTTGGGGCCGCCTTTCACCACCTGAGAGTACTCTTCTTCTTCAAGTGCTGAACCGGAAATCTTTTGTACCAGCTCCGCTTCCTTGGGGCCGCCCTTCACAACCTGCGAGTGCTCTTTTTCTTCAGGTGCCGAGCCAGAAATTTTTTGAACCAGCTCCGCTTGCTTCGGTCCGCCCTTCACCACCTGAGAGTACTCTTCTTCTTGCTTTCCTCCAGATATGACCTGAACAAATTTGTCCTCGAGCGCATCGGCTTTTATGGAGTGAGACAACTCTTCTTCCACGACGGGCTGCAGCTGATCTGGAAGCAATTTTTCGTTAAGCTCTTGTGCGAGTTCTTCTTCAACTGCTGGCGCTTCAGTCGCCAAGCGTTTCATCTCTTGGTCAATCTGGCGCTCGATCTGTTTGCTACTCAAAACTTGGTTGAGGAGAATCCCACCGAAACCCAGGGTGCGTTCGCCCTTACGGTCTTGCCAGAGTCCAGAGATGACAAGCTTTGAAGCATTCTGAATGTATTGGATCTCCATAAAGTCTGCGCTGTGGGCACACACCGAAAGAAGATAGCGGAGCGGGTCTTGCCCGGTCGGTTGGCCAAAACTATCAAGTAAATACTCTGCCACATAGTTACGTACAGAAAGATGGATCTGCACAACCATATCCTGGCCAGTGTGGCCGTAATCTACTTCAATCGGTAAGCCGCCGACGCCCGCTTGCTTGAGATAGACCAAATAATAAAGCACATGGTCCACAAAGGTGCGTACGTTCACAACGGCCCCATCACGAGCGTGGACGAAGGCACTTAACCGGTCAAGATCAAGTCCAATACGAAGGTGGTTAGTGATCTTAAAGCTCGCGCCCTCTTTCACGGACGGAAAGTTCTCGTCGAGGTGCACACTTGCACGACCTAAGAAGAACTTCTGTAGATTCACCTGGCCCATTGGAGTGACGAGCCAGTTTTGATCAATCACAAAACGGCCATTATTCGCCACAAAACTCGCGAGTTCTTTGACTTCTGAAAGGGCCACCAGCGAAACATCATTGGTCACGGTATCAAACATCTTCCCAATCAAATGAAAGTCTTGATCACCGCTTAACAAAACATGCGTCAGCTCAGTTCCACTCTCATAATTTTCTGGTCTAATCAGCTCAGCATTATGCTCTTTGAAAAAAGCTTGCAAAGCAGATGACATCTCACCTGAGTGCCAAAGAATTTTCATCATGCAGCACTCTCCTTTTCAGGAGAGGACAATCGTGCCCAGACTGTCAATTTGTCTACGACACTTTGAACAGGTAATCCTTGGACCGGACGGGCCAGGAACACTTTCCAAAGGTCCTGCCAGCCTTGACGGAGATTTTTTTCGAGCACTTCTTCGCGATAATCCACCAAGCTATCGGCGAGCACCATCAAGGTTTCCCAGTCTGACAGCACTGAGAGATAAGACTTTTCAGGAAACCCACTGCCATCACTCTTCTCATGGTGATGGAGAACACTGAGAAGAAGTTCAGAAAAGTTCATCAGCGCTTGCAGTTCAACCTGTGCACGCTCATAGCTTAGACGTGGATGCGTGAAGAAGAGGGCATGCTCTTTTTCACTGGCGGACTGGGTAATAAGAAACTTTCCACCTTCACCAGGTTTCGTTCTCTCGGCCTGGCAGGCCAGTGCCACCCAGTAAGTGAACGACTCATCGATCAGGCCCGCATCGAGGTACCAAGCGGCCTGATAAATTTCGCGCAAGAAGACCGGATCACGATAGCCACAGGCCAGACTAAAGAGTACTGACAACGAAGACACCATCAGGCCACGGCGATACAGCACCACGTGCTGCGCTTGAAACTCTTCGATCAATTGCTTATTGGGTTCGAACAGCGCATGGCAAGTCATCGCCCAATCGAGCATGGTCAAACCACCGTCTTGGCCCATGCCAGATTTCACGGCAGCGACGAACGCATCCGCAGCGACTTCAGCTTCTTCCGGGTCTTCGGCACGCTTCCAAACCACGTAAAGTTCAGTGAGAGATTGAACACGATCAGTGTTCACTAGAGGAAGCAAACGCAGTTGATGTGAATGTGAATAGTGCTCACGCCAGGCAGGTTCTAAAACATCACCCGCACGCTTAAGTCGTAAAATTTTTCCCGCTGGGCTGATAATAAAAATATCACCAGGCGCGAGTTCCCATCGCGACAGCTCAGCACCATCAAGTGGCGTGAGATATTCCACCGGCGGTGGAACCCAACGTGTTTTTTGCGATTCGGTCGACACTATGTCAGACCCTCCCTAGCCTCTCTCTATTCGGAAAAACCCCAGTAAATTCGAGGAAAAGATGAACAACTGAGTGACACGCTCTGTTGAACGAGCTTCTTGTGGACGATGCCCAGAAACGCCCTTTATCATAAGCGCTCACAGCAAAAAGGTCGGGTTTATGCTTCTGCTTGATGGAATCGTCATTGCGCTCTATATCTTCATGATTTTTGGTATCGCCTGGCAGGTCAGCGGGAGAACCTTCAAAGGAGAGAGCACAGTCGAAGGTCAGTATCTCGCCGACCGAAGCCTCACATTCACTGAAGCGATTTGCTCTATTATTGCCACTGAAGTCTCCGCCCTCACATTTTTAGGTATCCCCGCTTTTGCATACAATACAGATTTCAATTTTTTGCAGATCTACATCGGGGCCGTCGTTGGTCGCTTCGTCGTGGCCCGTGTCTTCATTCCTCGCATCTACGGAAAGGGCATCACCCTCTACGAAGTGATCTCTGGAAAGGATGGTCATCCATCAGGTCGTCGTCTCATCGCTTTGTTTTATTCCACCAGTAAAATTCTCTCCGTCGGCGTGCGCCTTTTCTCCGGCTCAATTTTGGTCGGCACTTTCTTAGGCGTGAATGTTTATCTCGGTTTGTTTGTCACGACGTTCATCACCTTCCTCTACACCCTTATCGGTGGACTGAAAGCCGTCGTCCGCACTGACATTCTTCAAATGGGACTCTTTATCATCGGTGGGATCGTGGCCCACTTTATGATTCCTCATGTGGCCGGTCTTGAATGGAGCAGCATGATGGGTGCTGCTTATGATGCGGGCAAAACGACTATCTTCCACTGGAGTGAGCCCTGGAGTGTCGTAGCAGGACTTGCTGGCGGCGTACTCTTCGATATGTCCACCCATGGCGTGGATCAAGACTTCGCTCAGCGCCTGATGGCCGCACGAACTCGTGCGACGGGACAATGGGCCATTTTCCTTTCGTCCTTCATTTCGATTTCAGTCGGTGCCCTCTTCTTGGGTGTCGGTGCCCTCTTGTGGAGTTTCTACCAGGTTCACCCATTCCCAGCGGGGGTACCTAACGCCGATCATCTCTTCTCGCACTTCATCGTCACCTACTTCCCAACAGGACTGCGCGGCCTGATGGTGGCCGGTGTCATGGCCGCCACGATGAGCACGCTCGACTCTACGATCAATGCTCTTTGCGCAACTTTTCATAACGACGTCTTCCCCAAACGCAACGTGGCCAATCTCGGTCGTCACATGCTCGTCGACAACATCGTCATTACAACATTGCTGTTTTTAGTCGCCGTGATCGCCTCGACCAATAGCGGACTCTTACTCCTGGGACTCAAGATCCAATCGTGGACGGCCGGCGCCCTGCTGAGTCTCTTCTTTGCTCGCCTGGTGTTTGGATCCGTCTTCAAGGCACGCTTCGATGCCACGACGGTTTTTACCGCCTATGTTTGCGGAGTCAGTGGTGTGGCTATCAATACGCTCGTATTAAAAGGTGATTGGAACTGGAATACGTACTACGGATGTGGCTTTGGATTGGCGGCGCTCTTCCTACTAGGAAAAGTACGCCGCCAACAAAATTAAGAGATAAAGGCTTCGATATTCTTCGGCAATCCCTTCGGGATCGCACCCAAGAGAGTCTTGGTGTACTCCTCACGGGGCTGCTTGTAGATGCGATCAGCGCGATCCATCTCAACGAGCACACCCTTGTTCATAACGCCCACTTCATCAGAGATGAAATTCACGACGCCGAGGTCGTGGGAAATGAAGATGTAAGTGAGTTTGAATTCCTGCTGAAGATCTAGCAGAAGATTCAACACCTGCGCTTGAATTGACACATCAAGAGCTGAAACTGATTCATCACAAATGACAAATTCAGGACGCAACATCAACGCACGAGCGATGCAAATACGTTGGCGCTGACCTCCAGAGAATTCGTGCGGGTAGCGATTCAACTGATTCGCTTTCATGCCCACTTTTTCCATCAGGGCTTTGGCAGCATCAAGACGTTCTTTTTTGCCACCGCCAAGACCGTGAACGACCAATGGCTCCGTGAGAATCTCACCGACGGTCATCCGCGGGTTCAGAGATGAATAGGGGTCTTGGAAAATGATCTGCATCTTACGACGCAAAAGACGCATTTCCTCTTGGCCCATTTTGGTGACATCTTTGCCATCGTAGATAATGCTTCCTGACGTTGGCTCCACTAAACGAAGGATGGTACGACCGAGAGTTGTTTTCCCGCAGCCAGACTCGCCCACCAACCCGAGCGTCTTGCCGCGCTTGAGCTGGAAGCTTACGCCATCGACGGCTTTGACTTCGCCTACTTTGCGGCCGAAGAGTCCACCCTTGATCGGAAAGTGAGTATGAATGTCTTTGATTTCGAGCAAGATATCATTGCCATTTTTGGCTTCGTAGTCTTTTTCAAAAACTTGCACACGATCCCGACTCACTTTAAGGCCGTTCCCGGCCTCATCCATGAAATCGCTGACCGTCAAAAGACGCTTCGGATTGGCGCCCATGTCTGGACGGCAAGCGATAAGCCCCTTTGTGTAAGGATGCTTCGAGCTTTCAAAGATCGCGCGCGTCTTATCTTTTTCCACCATCTTACTGCGATACATGACCACCACATCATCAGCGACATCGGCGATGACACCGAGATCGTGAGTAATGAAGAGCATGCTCATTTTATGTTTCTCTTGCAGGCCCCGGAGAAGTTCCAGCACTTGTTTCTGAATCGTCACATCCAATGCCGTCGTCGGCTCATCGCAGATCAACAGTTTCGGGTCGCAGGCAATTGCCATCGCGATCATCACACGTTGTTTCTGACCACCGCTCATTTCGTGCGGATACGCATGAACTTTCTGAGATGGGTTCGGAATCCCCACTTCGTTGAAAAGATCGATGGCTTTTTCCCACGCCGCTTTCTTATCCATGCCTCTGTGAAGCATCAGCGTCTCAGCGACTTGCGCTCCAGTCTTGAACACAGGGTTCAAGCTGGTCATCGGCTCTTGGAAAATCATGGCGATCTTATCACCACGAATTTTTCTCATTTGATCGTCAGGCAATTTTAAGAGATCGACGCCATCAAACAAGATTTCCCCGCTAATGTGCGCCGGTGGCTGCTGCAACAAACGCATGATCGCCAGCGATGTCACACTTTTCCCTGAGCCCGACTCCCCTACGATGCCGACGGTTTTCCCCATGGGTACGTCGAAGCTCATGTTATCAACCGCGCGCATCGAGGCGTCGGTGGTGATGAAATCAACGGTCAAATTCTTAATCGAGAGTAAAGGACGATCCATGTCACTTCCCTTTGAGTTTCGGGTCGAGGGAATCGCGAAGAGCGTCCCCGAGAATGTTAAATGCGAGAACGACGAGGAACATGGCAAACGTTGCACCGGCCAGCTGCCACCACACTCCGCGCGCAAGCTCTTGGCGGGCATCGTCGATCATGGTGCCCCAGCTCGGCTCACCTTGAACGCCGAGGCCCAGGTAAGACAGGATCACTTCTGACTTGATGGCCGTCTGAAACTGCAAACTGGTGTTGATGATCACCAGGTGCATGACGTTCGGTAAAATATGAATGAAGAGCTTACGAAAGTGGCCGCCACCAATAGCAGAAGCAGCGTGAACGTACTCGCGCTCTTTGTGCTTCATCACCTCACCGCGAATCAACCGCGCCAGACCGACCCAACCGGTAATTCCCAAGGCGAGATAAACCGATACGAGCCCTTTGCCCATGATCAAGGTGATAGAGATCAACAACATGATGTTCGGAATAGAAGAGAAGGTAGTGATAAACCAGGAAATGATGTCATCGATCCAGCCACCGAAGTAGCCGGCAATCGCGCCGATGAACACACCGATAGGAATGGCAATCAACGATGTCACTAAACCTACGCTCATAGCGATCTTGGTCCCATGGATAACTTTCGCCAAAACGTCACGACCGAAGAGATCGGTGCCAAGCCAGAATTGACCATTGGGTGCGAGGTACTCCGCGGCCTGTGACGTACGCCAATCAGGGAGTCCCCACCCTACCGTCGCGAGTACTGCCACACCGGCATACACCATCACGATGACGAGAGAAATAAGGGCCCAGCGGTCACGAACTAATCGAGAAAATGCGTCGGCCCAAAGAGATTTCGTATCTTGTGTGCTCATGAATAGTCCTACTTCAGCTTCACTCGCGGATCCGCGAGTGTGTACAGCACGTCAGTCAACAGAGAGAACATGATGTAGGCAATGGATGACAGAACCGCCATCGCCTTGATCACTGGGAAATCTGAAGAGTTCAGCGCATTCAAAGTGATGCCACCAAGACCTGGAATCGAGAAAAAGCTCTCCAATAAAAGAGCGCCCAAGATAAGGAATGGGATTTGAATCACAACATACGTAATGATGGGAATCATGGCGTTGCGTAGGACGTGCTTCAGCAACACAGTGATTTCCCCGAGACCCTTCGCACGCGCCGTACGGACGTAGTCTTGGTAGATTTCATCCAAGATGACGGTGCGGAAAAAGCGGACGTCAGGTCCCAAGCTCAAGACGATCCAAATGATGCCCGGCAAAGCGACGTAACTAAAGAAGATCGGAAACTCCGGCTCGTAGCCGCTGATTTCGAACCAGCCGAGCTTGTAGGCGAAGAAATACTGGAAGAACAAAATGTAGGCGACTGAAGAGATCGACTGGCCCGCAATGCAGAGGAAGCGGATCGTGAGATCGATGCCTTTGCCGCGATAAAATGCCACCACGAGAGAGAGCAAGATCGACAAGATGGTCGAAATGGCAAACGCAGGAATGGTGAGCGTGAGTGATGGCCATGCACCCTGACGAATCATCTCGATGATGTCTTGGCGCGTGGCCCAAGAACGACCGAAGTCGAAAGTGAAAGCACTCTTCACCACATCCATGTACTGATCAAACAACGGCTTATTAAGGCCGAGCTGTTCGCGCAGATCATGAATCTGTTGAGCAGTAGCGTGTTTGCCCAACAAAAGCGGGGCCGGATCACCGGCCACCACGTTGAACAAAACGAAGATGATAAAACTGACCCCGAAAATAACCGGGATCATATATAAGAGCCTGCGGATGATGTAAGTGGTCATCCCCTTCCTTCTGCTAGAACTTTTTCAACAATTCTTTTTTCGCCTCGAGGTCCGCATTCAAGTATTGAACTTGCGTGTGGTTGAACTCGATGTACTTGTAGTTTTTCACCCAGCCTTGGTACAGGCCGACCGACGTGCGGTGCATGCCATAGATCCAAGGAACTTCGTTGCCAGCCATCTCGTAAAGCTGCTCGTAGAGCGCGGTACGTTCTGGACCGTCTTGCATGATCGAAGCTTGCGCGAAGATCTTATCGAAGCTCGGGTTCTTGTAGTTCGACGAGTTCGAGCCGGGTGCTTCGTTCGGGCCATATAGAAGGCCGAAGAAGTTTTCTGCGTCTGGGTAGTCTGCGCCCCAGGCGATGCCGAAGATCTGAGCTGTCTTCGTATTGGTTTTCTTTACGAGCTCAGGCCAGGTGTTGGTGCTGATGCGAATCTTGATCCCGATGTCGGCCATGTTCTTCGCGAAGAACTCCCCTTGCTGACGAGAAACAGTGCTGCCCACCGTTTCGTAGTTCAACTCAGGAAGACCTTTGCCATCTGGGTAGCCGGCTTCTTTAAGAAGCTTCTTCGCCAAATCAAGGTTGCGGCCGATGTACGGGTTTTTGTATTCTTTTTTGTGGCCCGAAATGCCTGGTGGAATGATCGACTGAGCAACGGTCGCAGTGTTGTTGTAGAACAATTTGTTCGACTCGACATGATCGTAAGCAAGTGACATAGCCTGACGAAGCTTGATGTTGTCTTTGAAGAGAGGATCGGTGTGGTTGAAGGCAACGTAGGTTGTATCAAGTGCGTTCACCATAGAGAGACGGATGCCTTTCTTCGCCATATCAGGATGAAGGCTTTTCCCACCAACGATAGCTTGGTCAAAGTTGTCTTTCGGAACCGAAAGAAGATCCGCTGAACCTTTCTGGAAGTTCAACCACTGTGGCTGTGACTCAACCACGATGTTGACGATCACTTTGTCGACCAATGGCAACTTCTTTCCGGCGTCGGCCAAGAGCCCTGCGGCTTCGTCAGTGGCTTCGCCTTCAGACGGATAAAGCTTCTCGCGGAAAGTGGGGTTGCGGTGGTACACAATACGGTTCGAGTTATCGAAGTATTCAAGCTTGAATGGACCAGTTCCTACTGGGTAGTTCTGGAACTCTTGGCCGTGGAACTCTACAACTTCTTTAGCTACGGCGAAAGTAAACGGCATCGCTAAAGCGTAAAGAAACTGTGGGAATGGCTTAGCGAGCTTGAACTGGAAGGTGTAATCATCGATCTTTTTTAGACCTTCTACTGCTTCGTCATAATTTACTTTCTCTGCGCTAGCATTTTTCTCGCGCCACTGGTTAAGGCCCGCGATTTTGCCATCTAACAACCACCAGCCAGTAGACTGAAGTTTTGGGTCCGCCATACGACGGATAGAATAAATGAAGTCGTCGGCTTTGAGCTCGCGGCCTTTGCCGTTAGGGAAAGCTTTGCTGTCTTGGAACAAGACGCCTTTCTTCACTTTAAAGGTGTAAGTCAGACCATCAGCTGAAACTTCCGGCATGCTCTCAGCAAGGTTTGGGGTGAGTTCATACGGACGCTTGAGATAATGGAACTCAAGAAGTCCTTCATACACTTTGCCAATTTCGTTAGAAGCATAGAGATCCGCCGCGTAGATCGGGTCGAAGCCCTTAATCTTTTGTGGGGTGATGAGGTTTAAAACCTTTTCATCAAAATTTTGTTCTCGGCTACAGCCAACGACTGCAATCATGAACGCAAAAACCAAACCAAATAAGCGCGTGGACATAGTCCTTCTCCTCAAGATGACGAAGTGATCGTATTGAAATCACTCTAGTTTAAAAGCTAGCGACACTCCTGACTATAAAAAGAAGTAGTGCACGACAAGAGGTGCAATTTGACACCCGAGCACAAAACTCAGGCACTGCTTAATGGAAAAAGAATTCTTGCCGCAGTTCAACAACTGACGCACTTTCTGTTTTGCGAGTGATCTCGAGAGTGACCCGCTTGAAGACAGAGCCTGTAAGATTTTTAAATATAGCGCGCATCTTCCAATCCGCTTTTAAATCAATCACGCCGACAAATTCTTCTTTTCGCTCATCCCAAGTCCAATTTGACGGCACTTCATCCCACCGGCAGTTCCAAGTGATTGCTGACGTTGCATCGCATCCTCGCGCCAGTCCCAAGGAATCAGCATGAGTCCATCGCAACAGATGATGGAGATAGGTCACGAAATCTTGACCCAATTGTGGATAACCCAAGCGACGCTCGTGAGAGGCTTGTCGTAGCGCTTGAATCACCTGCCAGCGGAAATCATCTGAGGCCGGGACAATTTCTGGACGAGAACGATCGAGTCCTGGAAACGCAAAGGACTCCTCACCCTTGAGCGGGATGGTAATCCCCATGAGCCAATCGTTTTTTTTCAAAACGGCTTCAAAAGAAAAAACCCAACTCTCCGGTGGAATCTCTAGACGGGCCTTGCCCTCGCCTTCCATCTTCACCTGCGCCCAAAGTTTATCCCACGTCACATTCTTCACAGGGCCTGTAGCACAGGCACCTAGATAGAGAAGAATCGTAAGAGAAAAAAAGCGAGACCCCATGAAAGACATCATGGGGCCAGCTTAGAGTTACGGCAAGAGAGAAAGAATTTTAGTCGGCGACTGCAGCTGGGAAACGTTCTGCTTCCAGAACTTCCAGTACGCTACTCAGCTCACGCTTTTCAGAATTCAGTCGTGCATTCTTAAGAGCTTGCTGCAAATAGGTACGGGCCTGATTGAAGTTCTTCATATCTTTGTGAATCAAAGCCAAGTGTTTAGCGATGACAACATCGTCCGGAACTTTCTCATAAGCCTTCGTCAGTTCTTTCAACGCTTCTTTGTGACGACCGGTCTTAAAGTAATACCAACCCAAAGAGTCACGGATGTATCCATCGTCTGGAGAGATGGCGATGGCTTTCTGGATATAAGGTAGAGCTTCATCAGGGGAAAGACCGCGCTCGAGCATGGAGTAACCAATAAAGTTCCAGGCGTGCGCGTTCTTTGGATCTTTATCAAGGATCGACATGATGATCGCTGTTGATGCTTCGTAGTTTTTCACTTTCTCTAAGAGTCCAGCGAGATAATACTGGTGCTGGAGATTGAAGCTTTTGTCTTTTTGCACTGCCGTTAGAACCTTGACCGCTTCATCGTCGCGCTCAACGGCTTCGTAGAAGCCCGCTTGGAGCACAGAAATTTCTACGGCGAGATCAGGAATCTCTTTCAGCTTATCATTTGAGATCTGCACGAACTTACGCCCGAAAGCACCGGACTTGCCGTGCTGCTGGAACTCGACCTGCGCCAATCCACTCAACATGTTCGCCATCTGAAAGCTAGAGTCTTGGTAGAGACCACTGCTGGTAGGAATCTGGGTGAAGTACTCGATGGCATCTTCGAACTTCTCGAGCTCTTGATGAATCGCCCCTAAGTAATAGAGGATTTTGTCAGACTGAGGGGCCTGCTGCAAAAGCTCACGGAAAACTGAAATCGCTTTGTCGTAATCGCGAGACTCCGTATAAAGGATACCTAGCTTCACGCGCATGTTGAGATCTTCTGGGTCCATATCTACGAGGCGCTCCGCGAAAGGAATCACTTCGCTAAATCGTTCTCTTTGGAAAAGCGCCTGCACCATACGACCTAAAATCGCCGGATCGTGCGGTTTCACTTTGAGATGGCGATCATAGACTTTAATGGCGCTATCGAGTTGTTCCCACTGCTCATAGATGAGACCTAGAGCAGCTGCCGCTTGCGTTGAGTCAGGTTCACGGCGGTGGGAATCTTCGAACAAACGAACCGCCGATTTGAGATCTCCACGGTCAACATACATTTTACCTAGGTAGTAGCTGAACACACCATCCTTAGGATGATGCTTCTGACATGACATCAACTGTGACTCCGCCTCTTTCCATTTCTTCTCAACGGCCAATGACTTACCGAGGAACAAACAAGCTTCTTCTTGTTTAGGATTGCGGGCCAAGATGCTGCGGTAGATCTGGCGCGACTCATCTGCTTTCTCAAGACCAGCGTAAACGCCAGCGAGAATCAAAGCGATGCTTTCATCTTTGCCTTTGTCGGTTTCGTAAATCTTCTGCAAAACATCCCGTGATTTTTCCAATTCGCCTAAACGAATAAGAGCGACCGCATACTTTTTGTGAACGAAGGGATCACTGGTAAGTTGAGCGAGATGGCGAAACAGCACGGCACCCGTGACGTAGTCACCTTCCATCAAGGCTGAATTGCCTTTGAGAAAAAGTCCGGTGGCTAAATACTGCGAAGAGGCAGGGCCTTGCTTTTTAGATTCTTCGACGAGTTTTTCTAAGCGCTCAGAGGCAAGATCAAGGGCTTCTTGATTCAAACGCGACGTCTCTTCTTCTGTCAGAGTGATCTGCGTTGGCTGATGCGCGCAACTGGCGGCCAGCACGAGAAAAGTTGCGAGGAAAAAAGGGACTGA
>JAUKPQ010056874.1:263-19758 GCA_032273045.1 Chloridella minuta | reverse complement strand
AATACTTATAAAGATATTAATATAGATAATTTTGATTTGTTAAGCAAATACATCCAACCAGATATATCTGTATAACAATTTGACTCAAATTTACAAAAAGATTGGTTTATGCCCGAGGACTATTGTCCAAATCTCATAGAAATGCTGTATGGAATGTGTGACAATCAAGAGCAAACTAATAGAGTAAGCGAAGAACTCGAACTGTTTATCCAGCATGGCATGCTAGACCTATTGTATTACCTTAAATACTTAGTAGACACTATGCGAGACAATAAAGTTGTTTGGGGCGTAGGTCGGGGAAGTTCAGTGGCAAGTTACGTACTATACTTAATTGGTATTCACAAAATAGACAGTTTAAAGTATAAGTTAGATATTAAAGAATTCTTAAAATAGGAGAAAAACATGGCAAGATCAATGCAAGGTAAAGAAGTAGACATGGACAAACTAATGAGGCAGCATGAATTAATGCCCGCTGTTGGAAATGTACGTGTGAACGCACGTGGTGACGAACTAGGTGCTGGAGGTAAAATTGTACGCAAGCGTGAGGATATTATTGCAGAATATTATGAAAATAATCCCAAGGCTAAACCAGATGTTTCTCCGGTTAAGACAAAATCCGATATAACAGCAGACGAACAACCAACTACTACAAAGAAGGCAAAATGAAAGTTACTGGCACCATTAAACCGTTAGGCGCAAAAATCTTTGTAAGCGACATGGAATTCGGAGAGCAAAAGACCGCTAGCGGTTTGTTTATACCTAGTGCAAATGGCAAGGCAGAAGGTATTAGTCCACGATGGGGGAAGGTATGGGCAATTGGTCCAGACCAACAAGATGTTAAAATTGGAGAATGGATTTTAATTGAACACGGACGTTGGACACGTACAGTCGAAGTGGAACAAGAAGATGGATCAATTTTAGAAGTTCGCATGGTAGACAGTAAAGATGTCATGATGAGCACAGATGACAAGCCTAATGAGATTTATCGAGCAATTAATTAATTGACCTTATAAAGATCCCATGTTATAATTGTAGCATGGGATTTAAAAAAGGATGGGATGTTGCAGATGTTGCCCGACAAATTAACATCGCTAGTTATGAATGTAGTGATCCAAGCAACGACGGATTTACTAGTTTCTACACCAAACAAGACTTATATAGAATTAAATGGCTTGCTGAAGATGCATTACAACGATGCCCAACCTTTGCAGGCGAGGATGTATGGCTCAAAGAACAACAAAAGAAAAAAGTTATAAAGTATCTCAAAAATGATATTTAATAAAGTAAAAGAACTCAAAAAAGAAGGATTAAAGATAGGGATAACATTCTCTACTTTTGATCTATTACATGCCGGGCATATTGCTATGCTCTCAGAAGCAAAGAATCATTGTGATTATCTAATTGCCGCTTTGCAGACTGATCCTACTATAGACAGACCAGACAGTAAAAATCCACCTGTTCAAACTATTGTAGAACGTCAAATACAACTTAGTACAAATCGCAATGTGGACGAAGTTGTTGTTTATCAAACAGAAAAAGATCTAGAAGACCTCTTGCTTATTCTTCCTGTAGATGTTAGAATATTAGGTGTAGAGTATGCAGACAAAGAATTTACAGGTAAAGATATTTGTAAAAAACGGGGAATTGAAATTGTCTATAATGGGCGAGATCATTCATTTAGTTCATCTAGCCTGCGTAAACGTGTGGCAGAAGCCGAAAGAAATAAAGTATGAAAAATTTTACAGTTAAAGAAAATGAAGCATTTCGACTCCGCGTTAAATCGTGGAAATGTCTCACACCATCAAATTTAAATTCCGTTGAGTTTATACAAGAAAGTTTAAAAGACGGAGATGTTATTGATACATCAACTTACAACTTTTTTATGACTGACGACGAAATAAAAACACTGGCGCAGGGTCTAGTAGCATGAGATGGCTTAAACGACAACTTCGCAATTGGATAAACAGAGACGACGGGCCGGAAGAGGTGTATGCCAGCAATAAGATTAGTAGACTCTCTGTTAGAGATAGTCATGAGTTAGACGGCGAGCCTATTCGTTTCAATATTTTTAGAGCCAATGGCGGTACTGTGGTGCAAACCCATGTCTATGACAGACAGAAGGATCGCAGTTTTCAACAACTACATATTGTAGGACATGATCAAGACATTGGCGAATGTTTAGGTAAAATTGTTACCATGGAGAGTTTACGTGGCTGACAAATGTACAACTTGTAATCACATTATCCATGAAGGATGTAACTATAACCAGGGCCGATGCCCGCACAGGAAACCTATGATAGATATTCAACCTAAAGATACAAGCAAGGGACATTTTTATGTTAGCCTTGTAAAGAGTGCTATTCGTATTGTAGCAGGCGGATTTTTGATTACAGGTAACTTACTATTGGCAGGTATTTGTATTATACTTGCCGAAGTGTTAGGCGTTGTAGAGGAACTGGTATAATGTACAAAACAATTTATACAGAAGTTGAAGTAGATGTTGATCTAAGCGACTTTGATACCGATGACCTCAAGGAAGAATTAGAATCCCGCGGAGAACTGCCGCCAGATACAGATGTTAATGCTAAGGACTTAGTAGAACGTATTTGGCTAAAACGCAGGGTAGGTAATCACGACTACCAAGATGAATTAGATAAATTGATTTACGCAGTACTAGGAAAGATTGTATGAAAGAATTATGGACAGAGAAGTATAGACCTAAAACAATTAGAGACTATGTCTTTAAAGATACTGATCAAAAATCACAAGTACAGTCCTGGATTAAAGAAGGCAGTATTCCGCATCTGTTGTTCAGCGGAAGTGCTGGAATTGGTAAAACTACATTAGCCAGAGTTCTATGCAACGAACTTAGTATTGAAGAATATGACATTCTAGAAATTAATGCGTCACGTGAAAACAATGTAGAAACAGTTCGTGATAAAATTGTTAACTTTGTACAGATGATTCCATTTGGTCCATTTAAAGTAGTATTGTTAGATGAGGCGGATTATCTTACTCCGACAGCACAGGCGGTGTTACGTGGTGTTATGGAAGCATATTCTAATCACAGTAGATTCATTCTAACCTGTAATTACCCCAATCGTATTATTCCAGCATTGCATAGTCGTTGCCAGGGATTTCACGTTGAGAAAACTGACCAAACAGAATTCACTGCCCGAATTGCTACAATTCTTGTAGAAGAAAATATTGATTTTGATCTTGATACATTAGACACATATGTTAAAGCAACATATCCAGATTTAAGAAAATGCATCAACACAGTACAACAGAACATCAATGATAAAGTTCTATCAATACCAAAAACTATTGAAGGTATTAGTGATTACAAAATTGAAATGGTTGGGCTTTTCAAGGCTGGGCGCATTCAAGATGCTCGTAAATTGCTATGTGCTAAGGCCAGACCGGAAGAAGTAGGAGATATTCTTCGCTGGTTATACGATAATTTAGATCTTATTGCAAAAGAAGATGACATAAAAGATCAAGCCGTGATTATAATTAAACAAGGATTAGTTGATCACTTAGTGTGTGCAGATAGTGAAATAAACTTAGCGGCAACACTTATTAAATTAGCAAGATTGTAATAAAAAATAGAGTGGGCAGTGTGGGCAGGTTGATCGGTATTCTGCCCACTCTATCAAGATTTACTGCTCCTCTTTATAAATTTTCAGAATCTCTCTAACTACAGGATGTCGTTCGACATCTTTAACTTCGAATCGTGCTAGTCCGATCATACGATAATCACCTCCTCGGCCGTATAAATCGCAAAAATCTAGCAAACCGTTTTCCCTTGGTCGGTCAGCCTGATTCAAATCTCCTGTAACTACCATTCTAGAACCATCTCCTAGTCTGGTTAATAACATCTTCATCTGTGACGGTGTGGTATTTTGCATTTCATCTGCTATGACAAAAGCGTTCTTAAACGTTCGTCCACGCATATAAGCAAGTGGACTAATTTCAATTACGCCATCCTCTAGCATACTTGCAATTTCTCTAGGATGATAATACTCTTCAAAAACATCAAATATAGGTCTTGTCCATGGAGCCATCTTGGCGTTTAAATCGCCAGGTAGGAATCCATGTTCTTCATCAACACTTACTGCCGGCCTTGTTACTATTATTTTACTAATAGTTCCCTCTTTATATAGTTTAATGGCCATTTGCACCGCAAGCATAGTTTTACCTGTACCGGCAGGACCGATAGCAAATATAATGTATTTCTTGGGGTTTTTTAGCAGTTCTAGATAAGTCTCTTGACTTAGGTTACGTGGAATTATATTAACTTCACGATTCCGTTTCAAGTACGGCTTAATTTGAATTAAGTTATTGCTAACTTCTTTTTGTAGTCGGGGAACCGATTGGTATTCCCGTTCTTTTCTTTTGGTTCTAGGCAATTTTACCTCCTGATCATTTTATGATCAACCTGCAAAGTATTTAAAAGTAATCTCAAAATACCGTGTGAAATACACCAAATTTGACTCTAAGATTAAGTAAGCGAAGTAGTCAAACAATGCATAAATATTATATAAAGAGAACACCCATGCACGATATAATTGACGTTATTAAAAATCTACAAACACTTAGCGAGAATAACTCTGCATTTAAAGTACTAAAAGACTTTGAGCGAGTACTCGACGAGTTAGACATCTATGTCTTTAAAAATTGGGAAGACGGTGAAATCATTGCTGGTCCCGATGTTAATAGATACGATGTAAAATGTAAATTAATGTGGGATAGAGAAAACATGCCTAACCCAGAAGGTGGGAAACGTCTTGTTGAGTACGGCTGCGAAGTAGTATATGCTAAAGAAGAAATTCTAATGCCACGCAAAATTAAAGAGCCTGGCGATTTCCGTCCAGGCACTAAAAAAGGAAAAATTGATGCTCATCCTATTTGGACAGTGACAATTACTATGCCTAAAAAATTAATGCAAGATGTTGATATAGGCAAAGCAAACAAAGAACATAACAGAATGGCAGAATTAATGAAATATAGCAAACAAGACATAGATGCCAGCACAGCAGCACAGGAGGCGCCAGAAGATGCAGCACCAGCACCAGAAGCATAATTTAACAGAAGGTCTTAGATCAGGAGACCTAAAAAATTACGTTTCAGAAGTATTCACAGTTGATAGATACAGCAGTAAGATGGGCGAGGATCAAGATATTGTTGTACTAGGATTCCGCGTTCGTGAAAAGAATCCCGCTGTAGATTTAATGGAATTTATTGAAAAAGGTTATCCTTTTATTCTAGATGCTGATATGAGCGCCGGAGAAGAAAATGACGGACAGTATCAGGTATTTGTTGAAATTGAAAGAACTCCCGGACTGACTGAACAACTACGAGATTTACTAAAAGGTATCGGTCAACTATGTGATTGCAATGATTGGAGATTTAGATATCAAAAAGCAGGAACTAGCGTAGAATTTAACGAAGATACAGTTGCTAAAAATATTCCATTAACTAAGGAAGACTACCAGGCAAGAATCTTAGAAATTAAAAATACAGATATTAAAGAATTTTTTGATCAAGGGGCCACCGACGTTGATTTAGACGAAAATAATATGTTGACATTTAAACGTTCATATGCAGGTGATATCCAGGCTAAGTTTGTAGCAATTGGAGACTATGATATAGTAAAAGATACTGTACCAGGTAAATTAAGTTTAGATGAGGCTAGCCAAAGTCAAATGTTCTTCTTGGCAAAATATCTCGGTAATTACGATATCAACAAAATTGGTAATAAATTTTTAATTAGAAACGGAACAAAGGCAATAGTCATTGAGAAGGATCGCTGGTAATGTGGCAAATACTATGGATGATCAATCTGTTACCAGATTGGGTATTTCATATGTTGCTTATTGCAGGTACACTAGGAGTTATTGCTTCTTATATTCTCAAAAAAATTCCGTTTGTTAATACATACAATTCTCCATTAAGAATTATATCTATTATAGTTATTATTTTAACTGTATGGATTGAAGGTGGCAGAGATGTGCAACATGCCTGGGAAGCCAAAGTTGCAGAGATGGAATCTAAAGTGGCTGCTGCCGAAGTAAAGTCACAGGAAATCAATGTAGTAGTTAAAGAAAAAATTGTTAAGAAACTCGAATTAGTTAGAACTAGAGGAGACGATATAATCAAATACGTTGACCGCGAAGTTGTTACTGATAAAGAGGTAATAAAATTTATAGAAAGTTGTCCTATTCCGGACAAAGTGATTAAAGCACATAATGCTGCCGCACTTAATAAATCTATTGAGGAGATTAAATGAGGCTCCCTACTATTTTAACATTTATTATTTTATTCATACTAGTATGGTTAGTTACAGGATGTAGTACCACTGTGCCTATCGTGGCTAAATTTCCAAGTGTTCCAGAAAACCTAATGCAGAAATGCCCTCAACTAAAAACCATTGATACTGAAAAACCGAGTATCATTGACATAACAAAAACAGTAACAGAAAATTATACCACATACCACGAGTGCGAAGTTAAGATAGAAGGTTGGATAGAGTGGTATCAATTACAAAAGAAAAACTTTGAAGAGATATCAAAATGAAAAAACTATTAATTATTAGTGTATTAATGTTATCAGGGTGCAGTACAATGCTAGAATCATATCTAATGAAATATGACTCCAATGAATATGCACAAATTGCAGGGATTAGAACTTCTGCTAGTTTAAGCAAAACAACATGCGAAAATGAAATTCTATCAAAAGAACATGCAGACCAGATTGCAAGACAGACAATTATGTTTAAAAATTATGTGCAATATTTGCCGCATAATTCCAAGGTAATTTCTGCATCAACTGACCTAGATGGTATGGCACAAGGCTTGTTTAATCAATACCAAAAAGGAAAAGTTAGTCCTGTTTTCTGTAAAATTAAATTTGAGAATATTGAAAAATCTGCAGAAACTATGCAGCAAACTATAGGAGCTAAACCAAGATGAGCATAGAATACCATCAAAGTCTGCTAGCAAGTATTAGCAGTCAAAATCCCAATGTTAACGAGGCAGCAACCCGAGTACAGCAATATACAGCCATGTGTGTTGCAGGACAAATTAGCAAAGAAGAATATATCGAGTTAGTAAAAGATATACAACGTCAGATCAACATTCAAGCAAACATGGCTGAATTAGAATCTATGGAAAAGTTAAATACAGCAATTAATGGATTAATTAATATTGCAAGTTTAGTATAAAGGAACAAACATGTCAGATTTTATTTTAACCAAAGAACAGTTAGCGCAGATTATTCCAGGTAATCCCTATATTGATCATTGGTATCACGCCTTAGAACAGGCACTGCCCGACTATGATATCAATACGCCACAGCGTGTTGCATCTTTTATGGCACAATGCGCTCACGAAAGTGGCGGCTTTAGGGCACTGAAAGAAAACCTAAACTACAAGGCAGCAAGTCTGCGTAGAGTGTTCCCTAAGTATTTCCCGAACGATGATATCGCTGCTCAGTATGCAGGCAGGCAAGAAATGATTGCCAATCGTGTATACGGTGGACGTATGGGCAATGGTCCAGAAGCCAGCGGTGACGGATATCGTTATTGCGGTCGGGGCTTAATTCAACTAACAGGAAAAATTAACTATCAAAACTTTGCTGACAGCATTGAAACACCTGTAGAAGATTTGCCAGAATATCTAGCAACGTTTGAAGGTGCAGTTCAGTCAGCCTGCTGGTTCTGGGAGTCGAATAACTTAAATCAATTCGCAGATAGCGGAGATATTTTAACGATGACCAAGCGTATCAATGGGGGTACAATTGGATTAGAAGATCGCATCAAGCATTATAATCACGCACTACACGTATTAGGAGCATAACATGGCATTAATAGATTCAGTATTAAATTTAATTAACAAACAACCAAAAGATCCGGACGCACCTAAGCCACCGGTAGGTTCACGTTCTGAACGTGAAGCAAAATTAAAAGACAAAGCAGGTATGGTTATTTCCGTATTTGCATTGCTATTAGCCGTTAATTCATGGTATGGTGGCAATTTAAGCAGTAAGACCTTAAACAACA
The DNA here is from genome assembly GCA_032273045.1 of Chloridella minuta. Taxonomy (NCBI): domain Eukaryota; class Xanthophyceae; order Mischococcales; family Pleurochloridaceae; genus Chloridella; species Chloridella minuta. The sequence continues at coordinate 11,696 of JAUKPQ010056874.1, read as the reverse complement.
CAATTTCGGCAAATAATGTCTGGGCGTTTTATCAAGCCAAGAGTATTAAACAAACTCTGGCAGAGCAGTCACTTGATGATGCTATCTATCGTAAAGATACTGCAAAAGCAGAAAAACTACAAGCCAAGATTGACCGTTATGAAAGCGATCCAAAGACAGGCGAAGGTAAAGTAGAATTAATGGCCAAGGCCAAGCAGTTAGAAGCAGACCGTGACGAAGCCAAAAAACGTAGTCCATGGATCGGATATGCTAGCACGATGTATCAATTGAGCATCGTTGTATTATCAGCAAGTATCCTTGCTGTTAGCGTATCAATGTTCTGGGGTAGTTTCCTAGTTGCAGGATTAGGCGTATTGCTGAGCCTACAAGGCGTTTTACTCTGGATCTAATAAATAATACACTATAATGGAGCAGACACATGGCTGAAGAGGTTAAAAGCGCAAGCGAACAGAAAAAAGAAGATTGGATGAACAGTAAATGGCGTCCAATGATGGGCTGGCTGTACATGGCTACATGTACATTTGACTTTGTAATATTTCCAGTATTGTGGAGTTTATTGCAGGCCATTACTAAAGCAGGACAAATTACACAATGGCAACCATTAACATTACAAGGTGCAGGGTTGTACCATATTGCTATGGGTGCTGTTTTAGGACTAGCAGCATTTGGTCGTACACAAGAAAAACTAGCAGGAGCAAATAATGGCGGAGCAAACACACCATCAAGCGGGTTTACAACACCTAGCACACCTTCGGCAGGATTTGGTGCCTCGACAGGGGGATTCGGTTCTCCAGCACCAACAACAGGCTTTGGATCACAACCGCTTGGCGGAGGCGTTGGTTCAAGTACAGGCTTTGGAACATCAGCGGTTGCACCCGCACCAAGTTGGGGAACAACTCCAGTTTCAACAGCACCAGCAGTCGTAGCAGGATTTGGTGGTAAACCTGCTCCTGCTCCTGCTTTCCAACCAGAAATTTAAAGGAACATAAAATGAAAAATATTATATTTGTAGCAGGTCTAGCATTAGTATTATCCGTACCAGCATTTGCTGGTGGAGAAATGAAAGAAGTATGTCACGACAAAGTAGACAAGGCAGGTAAGCCGGTTGTGGACAAAGACGGTAAACCAAAACAGGATTGCAAGAAAATTAAAGTTCATAAAAAACTAGAGGGAACAGAAGTTCCGCCAGCAAAGAAATAATTGCTTGACATTCACCAAAAGGTATAGTATAATCTACTATACCTTTTTCTATTATGACAGACCATTATCAAACATTAGGCGTAAACCAAAGCGCCAACCAAGACGAAATTAAACAGGCCTATCGAAGACTTGCTGCCCAACACCATCCCGATCGTGGAGGTGATACAGCCAAGTTTCAAGAAATACAAGCAGCCTATGCGATATTAAGTGACCCTAATCAAAGGGCACAATACGATAATCCACAACCGCAGTTTGGAGGCCCAGGTGGCTTCCACTTTGGCGGAGGTGGACCTGCTGGATTTGAGCATTTCTTTTCTCAAGCATTTGGTGGGAATCCATTTGATCAAATGTTTGGGCATCGGCAACCTCAACGTAATCGAAATTTAAATTTACAAACTACTATCACGTTAGAAGAGGCATTCCTTGGTAAAAACTTAGTAGCAAACGTTGGGCTTCCATCTGGACTTGAGCAGGTATTAGAAGTTAAAATTCCAGCAGGGGTTAGAGATGGTACTGTATTACGATTAGCCGGCATGGGAGATGATTCAATTCCTAATATGCCAAGAGGAGACATACACCTAACAATTAGTATTGCACCTCATCACATATATCAACGGCAAGGAGATGATCTACTTAGATCATTATTTGTTTCCTGTTTTGATGCAATTCTAGGAAAGACTATTAAATTTGATACCATAGATGGAAAGAATCTTGAAGTTAATATTGCTCCAGGAACACAGCATGGACAAATTTTAGCAGTACAAGGCTACGGTATGCCAAACATGGCAGATCAAAGAATGAAAGGACGACTTCTTTTAGAAATTAACATACGCATTCCAACTGACCTAAATCAACAACAAAAAGATCTTGTTAAACAAATAATTTCTTAAATATTAAAGAAGGAAACCTTAATGCTACAACCAAACAAAGACTTAGAACAAATTTTCGAATCAGCAGTAACTCTTGCAGGAGAACATAAACATGAATATGTTACGTTAGAACACTTTCTGCATAGTTTAGTTACCAACGAATCATTTGCTAAACTGTTAACAGACTTCGGAGCAGATGTTAAAACATTAACAAAAGATGTAACAAAGTATATTAAAGAAGAATTAACAGAAATTATTAATCCTCAAGTTGATAGACCTAAAAAAACAATTACAGTTGACAAGGTATTAAATCGTGCATTCACACATGTTTTATTCTCCGGAAGACAAGTTATTGAACCACTAGATTGCTTTATTAGTATGTTTGCCGAAAAGAAAAGTTATGCAACGTACTTCATTCGAAAAGCAAATATTGATAAAGATAAGTTCTTAAGTTTTATACAAAAAGAATCCGAAAATGAAGAAAATCAGATTGCTATTGCAAACCAAGCAAGGAATCCACAAATTGAAAAAATCATTAGTCAATTCTGTACAAACCTAACTGCACGAGCAAAGGCTAAAAAGATCGATCCAGTAATCGGTCGAGACAAAGAAATTGAAGAAATGCAACTAGTGCTGGCTCGGAGAAATAAAGCCAATGTTATGTTAATTGGCGACCCGGGCGTTGGTAAGACTGCTATTGCAGAAGGACTCGCACGTAAGATCGTTGAAGGTAATGTTCCTAAATTTATTCAAGAACACACTGTATACAATTTAGACATTAGTGCTATGCTTGCCGGTAGTAAGTATCGTGGTGATTTTGAAGAACGTCTAAAGATGATCATTAATGCCATCGAAAAGAAAGGCAAATGTATTTTGTTCATTGACGAAGCACACATGATGAACGGTGCAGGCGCAGTAAGTGGTGGTAGTAATGACATGGCCAATATGCTAAAACCTGCTCTAAGCAAAGGTACACTAAAAGTTATTGCAAGTACTACATGGGAAGAATTCCGTAAACACTTTGAAAAAGATCGTGCATTAATGCGTCGATTCCAGCGTGTTGTAGTTGATGAGCCCAGCGAAGCAACTACTATTAAAATCCTTAAAGGACTACGCAAGTATTACGAAAAACATCACGGTGTTAAAATTACTAATCAAGCAATTATAGATGCAGTAACATATTCAGTAAAATACATGAGTGATAAGAAATTGCCGGACAAAGCAATCGATCTTATCGACTGCGCTTGTGCTAGATTTAAAGTACAAGACGAAGAAAACGGCGTAGTTGATCATGATGAAATTCTTTTTGAAGTAGCCAAGATTGCTAACTTGCCTTTAGAACAAATTAATTCTAAAGAAGGTGTTAATCTAGGAACCCTTGAGAAAAATCTGCGAAGCAAAGTCTTTGGTCAAGAAAAGGCCATTGAGACATTGTTAGATAAAGTGTTTATTGCACAGGCAGGGCTTAAAGCAGTTAACAAACCTGTAGGTAGTTTCCTGTTTGTTGGTCCAACTGGTGTAGGCAAAACTGAAGTCGCAAAACAACTATCTGCCAACATGGGAGTAAAATTAGTTAGATTTGACATGAGTGAATTTCAAGAAAAACACAGCGTTTCTAAATTCATTGGTGCACCTCCTGGTTATATCGGATTTGATGATAATGCAGGACAGTTAATTACTAACTTGCAAGAACATCCAAATTGTATTTTATTACTAGACGAAGTCGAGAAGGCCCACCCGGATGTGTTAACCGTTATGCTACAACTAATGGACAATGGTTTCATTACCGGTAGTAACGGCAAGAAGGCAGACGGACGTAATGCTATTATCATCATGACCAGTAACTTAGGTGCAGCCGATGCTGAAAAGAATGGTGTAGGATTTGGTAGTTTAGATCGTGATAGTGATCCTAAAGATGCTATTAATAAATTCTTTGCTCCTGAATTTAGAAACAGGCTTGATGGTATTATTAAGTTCGGCAAACTTGATCAAAGTAATATGATTAAAATTGTTAAGAAATTTGTTGACGAACTTAATGCATTAGTCAAAGACAAAAATATACATATTAAACTTAATGCAGAATCTATCGAGTATTTGGTTGCAAAAGGATTTAATACTAAAATGGGTGCAAGGCCGTTACAACGTACTATTGACGAATATATTAAGAAGCCGCTGAGCAAGGAAATATTGTTCGGCAAACTAACTAACGGTGGAGTAGTTGAAGTTAGTATTGAAAACGACACATTAAAACTACACGTAGTCGATGTACTTCCAGTAGAAAAAGTAAAGGTATTAGATGAGAACTCCAATCCAACAGTTGAAGTCCAGTAAGTTATTCTATAATAAATGGCCCTATAAGATAGCATGTTCTATCAAAGGGGCTAGCATTCTACGTCACATCAAGGGAGAACGTTTAGAGGCTTGTATGCCTAACTGGGCTTGGGGTAGTAGAAAGAAAATGACCATAGAAGAAAAACGAGATCTAATAGAATTTACAACTTTCATAGAACCGTTTTTAAAACTTAAGGAAGAATTACAAGTTAGAGTCGAAGGCAACCATTTTAATATTTTTTGTAAGGATAGGTTGCTTCTAGATAATATTTCAAATGCCCTAGATCAGTGGATTGTCAATATACACGGTCCTGTTTCTGATGAAGAACTTAAATTTTTGCTAGCCAACGGACATAAAAAGATAGTATGCGATACACTACCTAAAGACAAATATCAATATAGAATCCATCTAAAAAGTGAAAAATGGACAACTGATAAACGACAAGATTTCCTTGCGTGGGTGGATAAATTTGCCGACAAAATAGATATTGCAACTGCTACTAGAAAATGGTTAAAGGGCGAAAAACAGTGGGTTAACACTCCGTTCATGTATGTTAACGATGATAAAATGCTAGCAATGGTAGGATTGTACATTAGCGGGCATGTTAGAAAGGTAGAAGAATTCATACTACGGGAGAACGCATTAGTGGCATAAATAACATATTATGCCAGCACTAAGCCAATCTCTCATTTTCCACTCAACAAGCGGGACCAACACGGTTCTTGTAGATTACCCAAATACAGGAACTGGCGTTATTGTATATTACAGTGACAAAGTTAAAGGGGACGGATACTTCGGTGGAAGTGACGGATTCCATACAGTCGCATACAATACTACTCGATATTTTATCGGTACTGTTACTATGCAGGCCACACTGGCGTCAGAGCCAATATCATCAGATTGGTTTTCAGTATCAAATGCTAATGTAAGATACACCGAATTTGACAGTAGAACACAATCCAGCGTTGACCTTGTTAATTTCACAGGCAACTTTGTATGGGTACGTGGATACATACAGATTGAAGAAGGTGCTGTTACGTCAATCCAATATAATCACTAATATCTTATGAAACTACTAGAATTTTTTAACAAGCCCATGGATGTAAATCAAAAGAAGAAGGATAAAGAAAATCCAGACTTCAAGGATGAGTTATTCTGGTATATACTAGATCACGACAAGTTACACAAAGACTATTTTTTCCCTATTGCCAATAAACTTAAAAAGTTAAAAGAGTGCGGTCCAGAAATGGTATTAGAATTATACATGCCAATGGTTGAAAAAGGATGTAAAGAGTTTTATCATACTAAAAAAATGCAGGGAAAACTAGGGGCAGTGTTTCCATTAAAATTTAGAGAAAGTATGTGTCATAGATTGCATGATCAATTTTATGATGATGTACAAACAGACAAATATAAGTTAGGGTAATAAAATGAAATTACAAGAAGGCGGAAATGTAATTCCTAATGCCGTAGAACTTAGGAAAGAAAATTTTCCATTAGTAATGGCAAATTTAAAAAAGATCCTTCCACAAGGATTGAATCTATATCCTATTGGATCAGCAGGACATAAAGAAATTAGTTCTGATATCGATGCGTTGATAGATGCTGGCGAGTTAATGGCTGCATTTCCCGCAAAAGAATTAAAAATATCACGCAAGGCTCTTGAAGATTATTTTAAAAGCAAAGGCCTGTTTGCCGCACGTACAGGAGTTAGCATCCACGTAGGTATTCCAATTGGCACAACACAAGCAGTAGTACAAGTTGACTTAATGGCAGTAGAAAATGCTGTTGCCGCACAGCCTCTCCATACGCACGACTACAGTGATCCTCAAATGAAGGGCGGAACATTACACGGAATGTGGGCTGACCTTGCAAATATGAGTAGTGTTGAAGGTCACGAAAGTGTTATGATGAGTCCTTATAAGGGATTAGTTGATCGTGCAACTAAAGAATTAGTTACAAACAATAAAGACGAGATTGCTAAAATTATTATTGGGCCGACAGCAACTGCTGCCGACATGGGCAATCCTCAAAAAATGATGGCAGCATTAAAGCCATACCCAGAAAAATATGCAGCCATTAGAGACAAATACATGCCAGGGGCAGACCTTAAAGAAGGTAGTCGTGAATGGTTTAGATTTTTAATTAATAACATAGCATGAAGATAACTGAACTACTTACAGAAGCAGCAGGTGTTGGTCGTAAGTATCAGCACATTGAAGATCTAGTGTTTACTAATGGTAGTACTGGTGGCTTACACGCAGTTGAACGATTACAAAGCATGGGTACGCAAGGTGGAACTATTGAATTAAAGTGGGACGGTAGCCCAGTTATGTATTGGGGTAAAGACGAACAAGGTCGATTCTCAATGATTCCAAAAAATGCTTGGGAATATCTCAAGCGCGGTAAGACAGAAGTTAGTCCAGGTGTTCCTACAGCAATGTACAGTCCAGACGATATTAAAAACTTTGTTCTAGGTACAGGCAAAGCAACCCCTGAACAATTACCACAACGTCACGCATTTGCTCAAGAACTCATGGACCTGTGGCCCTACTTTGAAAAAGTAAGTCCACAAAAAGGTTACGTCGAAGGTGGACTATTGTTCTACCCGAGTAAACCTGCACAGTTAAATCCTACTACACAGGAATATGACTTTACTCCTAACATTACAGCCTTCCACATTCCTGTAGCCAGTGATCTAGGCAAGCGCATTAAGACTGCCAAGGTTATGGTTGCTGTTACAGGCTTCTATGACACATTAGGTAGCGGTGATGAAGGACGTTATCCAAATGCAGAAGCATTAAGCACACCAGATGTTATTGTACAAGGTACAACTTATGTTGAACAAGCACCGGGAGTAGAAGATCGAGGTTTAGCAGCAGCAGAAAAATATATCACCGCCAATGCTGCATTAATTGATGGATTTCTTGCTCCGAAACCTGGACTAACTAAGCCAGGCGATATACTATACAAATTCTATAATCAGAATTTACGTATTCCCGGAGTTAAAGATAAATTTCAAGAATGGGTTAATGCCAATGTAAGTGCAGGTCAAGCAGGAAAGATACTTGCTGATCAGAGAGGGCTCAATGCCACATTGACCGCTGTAGATATGTTAAGCAAAGAAAAATTACAATTAATTACTAAATTGAGTTCAGGAACACACGGGGGAATTAGACAGACTAAACCCGAAGGATATGTACAAGCACATCCAGGTACACCATTTAAACGTGACCTACCTGGACAATTTGTAAAAGCAATTGACCAAGCAAACTGGGCACCAAGGAAAGACTAATATGTTTTTAAGAAATATTTTTGAAGCACTGGCAAGAACTGGAGAAGGCAAGGCCGCAGTTATTGGTTGGGGTAGAGGCATGGGACATAAAGGTCACATGTTCTTAGCCAGCAGTGTTATTACACAGGCCAAAGAGGCAGGCGCTGATCCGTACTTTGTAGTTTCAAAAACTGTGGGCAAAGATGATCCAATTAATCCAGATGAAAAATTAGCCATCTACAAAAAAGTATTTCCACAAAGCGGACACATATTTCAAACCGCAACAGACGAAATGCCAGACCTTACTCGAGTATTAACTAAATTAAACCAAATGGGATACACAGATGCCACAGTAGTAGTTGGTGCTGATCAAGTTAACGCATTAGGATATGTGAAGAATTATAACGGAAAACCAGACAAATCAGGCAATATTCCGTTCAGTTTTAACAGTTTAAACGTCATAAGTCGTCAAGAAACTAATGATCCTAGTCGTGATCAAGAAGGACCACGTGCTACACCTATGCGTCAGGTGTTAATGGATCCTAGTAAATCAGAACAAGAACAATTTGCAGTTTGGCGTGATGCAATGAGTCCAGAACTTAGTGATGACGAAGTACGTGATTTGATGACAAAAGCCAAAGAACGAATGACTGCTATGAGTGCTCCTAAAGTTAAGAAAGCAACTGCAAAGGAAGATGCTGCTGGTGTAGGAGTCATTGCTAGTAAGAAGCAGGCCAAAGATCCTCGTTACTCGACAAGTTTAACTGTAGATGTTCGACCTGGCCAGGTTAAAAAGAATCTTAAAGCATTTAACCTAGCAGAACTATCTAACGATACATTAGCAAAATATAAGACAGCCGCTGCCGCAGATGCCAAGAAGGCAGATGCTGAAGGTGATTTTAAACGTGGTAATAAACGGTTCAGTGGCATTGTCAAAGCAACTAAGAAACAGTTTGCCAACGATGAGAAAGGTGTGGCGGAAGGTGCTCCTATTGTGGTAGCACAGGCTCCTATCGATGTTCGCAATCCTAAAAAGGATCAACCAAAGCAAAGATACATGGGCGACATTGTTCCTGACACAAAGCCACCGAGCACTGAAAAGCGTGGCGTTAAAGGTCGTCCAGGACAAAGACCCATGCCAGATCATGGCGTTGAAGAAGAGAAACAACGTTTGGATCCTAGTTGCTGGAAAGGCTATAAGAAGCAAGGCACTAAGATGAAGGGTGGCACTAGAGTTAATAACTGTGTCAAAGTCAGCGAAGGTGTTGAAGACATTATGGACAATCTTATTAATAAGATTATTATGAATGAAGCAATACAGAATAACCGTAGATGATATTCCACAGGATAGTGGAGACGATGCTTACCTAGCACCGGAAGATCCCATACACGCTTTAAAGGCAACTAGCATTATGGGTGGGTTAGGTGGTCAGACCCGCCTAGCAGAATACAACGCTACACTAAGACAGCCTGTTGCAGGCAGCAACAAAGGACAAATACAACGCGAGCAGGGAATTAAACCAGGAACAGATGATTGGTTTAAACTTTGGTTCGGACGTGGTAAATAATACATTATGAAGATACTCGAACTTATTACTGAGAGAAAAACAGGAAAGTTGACAAAGAGGCAACAAAGTTCGTCGCGAGGTTTACACACATTTAGCGATGCAGAACAAGCCAATAGTGACTACACGTTTAATAGGGTAGGACTTGCTGCCGCAATGTGCGATGGAAAAAACGATCCTGATGTAGATTATGTTAGTTGGGTAGGTAAGAAAAAAATAACTGCTCCATATACCAAGATAGAATCAGACATTCTCAAACAGGCTTATAAAGTCGCAGGTGCAGATTATCAAGACCTCAATCATGGCGATATGAGTAGCAAAGAACTAACAAGTACTAATACAGTAAGCCCTGTAGCAAATTGGATGAAAACAAAATGACCAACGAATTTAAAAAAATAACAGGTGCTACTGAAACACATTATGTTTTAGAAACTGCCACAGGTGGAGCAACTAGTGCAGGATCTATTGCATCTGTTCCAGGTGGGGTAGGCAAAGTTCAAAAGCGTGGAAACTTACTAGCACAAGAAGAAAAGAAAGAAGCGCCAAAGCCACGTAACTTTGTTGCCAAGAATGCCAAAATGGGTGGTGCTGGACAACACAAGGATAAGAAGAAGGCCGTGAAGCAGGGCAATGCCAAGCATAAGAAACCTTTCATGGAAGGTGAAGACGGCGAAGAGCAAGGCTATACGTTAGGTAAGGTGTTACCATTCCCTGATTTTATTAAACAACTATCAGCAACTTTAAGAACGTCTAATTTAAATTGGAAGATGACTAAACGTGACGATAGTGTGTTTTTGTTCAGTGCGCCCAACGATCACAATATACATAATATGTTAATGATTGCAGTTGTCCACAATGGATGGGTTTCGGCTACAAACGGTGTAGTTTATCCGGATGGACAATCTTCTATGGATGATAAACAAGAACTTCCTATGACTGTTGCTAGTGTTTCGGAAATTGCTCAAGGAGCAATTCAATCATATCACAGTCTCGATCTAAGTGATTATGCTGACGATTTAGACGAACAAGGTGTAGCAGAGGACCATGAGATCCAAATGGCTTCGAGCGAACTACAAAGTATTGCTAAAAACGCTGTCCAACTATTAGACCTAGTTAAAAAGTATAGCGAACAAGAAGGACTAGATGCTTGGCAACAGAGCAAGATTACCAAAGCCGCAGATTATCTAAACGCTGTGCTACAAAGTGTTAGCGGTGAGCAAACTCCATTAGAAGGATACGGACGTTATGACCGTAGAGATGCGTACCAGCGTGATTATGATCATAGCGTAGCAGGCATGGGCCGCCCTAGCAATCATAGAGATGATGAAAGACACGACTTAGATGATCCCGAGCTACAGCGTAATCGTCAAGAAGTTACATCTTACAACATTACAATTGACGGTAAGCCAATCAATCCTAAACCAATCTTTGGACGTAGTGCTACTATTGCCTGGGGCAAGCAACAATCTGCTGCCGGTGTAGATCTTTCCAACGCTATGATTTCTCCAGTTAGAGAAGGTGTAGCGGAAGGTGCCGACGATAAAATCAAGCAACTAAAGGCCGATCATGCTACCGCAGTGCATAGGAGCAAGAATGAAAATCACTAACGACGGAAGCGACGCGCGCGAGTATCCTACGCTTGGCGTCATTCTCGAAGCAGGAGCGTCAGCAGACGACGCAACTGGTAAAATCACACCAGCAAAAGAAACAACAACAATCATTGAACCGTCAGCCTCGTCTGACTCAACCGTAGAAGAGGTGAAGTAATGTCCGTACAAGCGTCCGTTCGTTCCTACTTAGGTATTGCAAAAGAAACCACAAAGGGAACCGCAGTAACTCCAACTGATTACATTCCAGTATCAGTATCAAGCTTAAAGCCAGTAGACATTGTTGATCCTCTTTACGACGACGGACTTCGTGGCTCAAATGTAAAGAGCTATAACTACATTCCGGGTCGCACTCGCTCAACCATTGACTTCGGCGGATCAGTCTTCGCAGATACAGTCGGTTATGGAATTGCTGGCCTTCTCGGAGATGTAGCGACAACAGGCGCTTCTGCTCCATACACACACACGATTGCGCTCGAAAACTCTGCAACCGCAGCAGCCGACGCGCAGCCAAACTCTTTCACATTTACAGATTTCTACTCAGCAGCAGTCCGCACATACTCTGGCGTTCAGATTCATGACTTCA
>JAUKPQ010056873.1:0-107128 GCA_032273045.1 Chloridella minuta | reverse complement strand
GGAATTCAAAACTCGCTACAAGATAAACCAGCGAAAAATTAGCGTTTTTTGAAGCGTGCTGTGACCCGTCGGACCAGTGAAAAAGCTGCGTCACGCTCGCCACAAATCAGCAATGTTGAGACGAAAATCCCCATGCTCACAGCGCCAATCCAGGAGAGATGAACTATTTGCGATACGAGATGGCTACCGTTCAGAATTGAATATTCCGACAATTTCTCTGCACTAAGCGCCATCAAGATGGTGGCAAATATAAGTTTGGCCAATCGCGCATTAAAGAAGAAACCCCAATTCAAACGCAAATCATGTCGCAGCATGACAGCGAGGATCACGCAGTTCACAAACATGGAAACCGTAGTTCCTAACGCCAACATGGCGAACCCAAACCGAGGAGTCATAAAAGAGCAGAAAGCAATGTTCACACCAATTGAGAACAAAGAAGACAGTACCGGCACCCGTTGGCGATCGATGGCGTAGAAAGTCGGCACCCAAATTTTATACAAACTATAAAGTGGTAAGCCGATGACATACATCCGCAACGCCACCCCCGTCATGAGCGTACTGTCAGCGGTGAAGCGCCCACGTTCGAAAATCAAACGCACGATTTCATCACTCAAGGTGTACAGCAAGGCCATGGCAGGCAACACAGAGAGAAAGCTGAGGTAGTAACTGGAAGCGAGCGAGCTCATCGCTTCTTCTTTCTCGCCTTTTTTCCAGGCCGAAGAAAAATGCACAAGATTAGAGTTCCCAATCGAGACTGACAAAATCCCTACCGGAAGTTGAAACAAGCGAAAAGCGTAGTTCAACCACGACGTCGCTCCCACAGCAGAAGATGTCGCGAGCACGGTATTCACGAGGAGATTAATTTGCGTGGCCGCAAAACCAATCAGTCCAGGCCCAATCAGACCAATGACTTTCCAAGCACGACGACTCCCGATTCGTTTCGGCATCAGTGGGCCATAGCCGCGCTTGATGAGCAACGGCAGCTGCACGATCGCCTGCATGAAGCCACCGAGCATCGCGCCCCAACCGAGACACAAAACGGGCTGGTAGCCGTTTCTGTGAAGCCAGCCAGCAAGCAAAAGCATCGAGAGGATGCTCATCAAGTTGTAAGACGCTGGGGCGAGCGCCGGCACAAAAAACACGCGTAAAGAATTCAACGTGCCCATGAACAAAGCCGCGAGTGAAATGAAAAACAAGAACGGACACATGATCCGCGTGAGCGTCACAGTAATATTATATTTCTCAGGATCAGCAACGAAGGACGGAGCAAAGAGCGTGATGAGTTCAGGAGCAAACGCAAAGATCAGCACACTCAAGACGGTGGTGATACTTCCCAAAATAATAAAGAGCTCCCACAGAAGTGCGCGTCCCTCTTGCTGTGACTCTTGGTTCGCTTCGGTGAATGTCGGCACAAAGGCAGAAGAGAAAGCACCTTCGGCTAAAAGATCACGCAACAAATTGGGAATGCGGTAAGCGACTAGGAATGCGTCTGTCAGTCCACTCGCACCAAAGTAAGCAGCCATGATTTGTTCGCGCACGAGTCCGAGAATACGTGAACAAAATGTGGCGACGGCCATCACCAGCGAAGATTTCAGAACACTTTTTGACATGAAACATTCTAACTCGGAGTGATGTGTACGGACATTATTTTGGCACTCTCTTACTTTACGTTAACGCGGTCCCATACTGCCCCCATGATGCATAGGGGCAAGTGCATCAAACTACAAGAATTGTTGAGTGGAAAACTTTTTTGGCACCGTAATATCTAACTTTTCATGCCCTGCACGTCAGAAGAAAAAAGCGAAAATACACTCGTAGAGCGGCTTTTGAGGCGTATGATTTTCTAAGCAGGATGCGAGCAAGGGAGTGCTCAGGATCTAGGATGGATGCCACCGATACACTCCCTTTCACACACACATCAGGGGAAATGGATTTCCCCGCAGAGACTGGAGGGACCCATGTATCTTGCCATCGCCGTGGAAAACAAACAGCACCCACAGCACCGCCAAGAATACCGAGTGTGGTATCTCGAGCTAGATGCCGCCAGCAACATCGTCGGTATGGGCGTGAAAAACCGCCAAGAGCTGATTGAAAGTTTGTTTAGCTCTTACCGTCAGACCGGACAAAGCAACTGGCGAGCGTTCTGTAAGGATGCGGAACGTTCTCGCCCCATCGAAGTCGCAGACTTCATCTGCATGAACATGCATGAGAACACTCACTTTGGAAATTTGCCCACTCTGAGCGAATTCCAAGGGGTGCTCGATGCTCTTCATGGCCAGCTCGAAGTCCGCAGTATCGCCTAAGCCCCTCATCTTTCCCTCCCAGAAGATGTAGGGCCTCTCAACCCCAGGTGGCGCGTTGCGTTGCCTGGGGTTTTCTGTTTCCTGTCTTCCCACCTTCTGCCCCGACGCCTATACTCCCCACGTAATTCCCCACATTTTTTAAAAAAGCGAGACCACCATGCAAACGCTGGCCATTATCGGATCCCAATGGGGCGACGAAGGGAAAGGGAAGATCACTGACTTGTTGTCGCAAAAAGCCGACCTGGTCGTGCGCTATCAAGGTGGCAACAACGCCGGCCACACCATCTGGGTTGATGGCAAAAAAATCGTTCTGCATCTCGTGCCTTCTGGAATCTTGCACCCGCACTGTCTTTCAGTGGTGGGCCACGGTGTCGTACTTGAACCTGAAGCGTTCATGACGGAAGTGAATCGCGTGCGTGAGCACATTCCGGTGAACGGAAAAAATCTTCTGGTCTCTGAGAACACCGCCGTCATCACCAGCTGGCACAAGTTGATCGACGCCGCTCGCGAAGGCCAGGGCGCGGTGAAAATTGGCACGACAGGGAAAGGCATTGGCCCTTCTTACGAAGACAAGATCGGTCGCCGCGGTTTGCGCGTGCGTGATCTCTTGAATAAAGACCAACTTTTTAAGCGGCTCTCTGAGACAGCTGATGAGAAAATTTTCCTTCTCGAGAAACGCTACAACATCAAAGCACCTACGGTGGCCGAAGAGACGGAGCGTCTCTGGACCCTCGGTCAATCGATGAAAGAATTCGTCGGCGATGCCTTTGGTATTTTGCAAGATTCACTGGCGCGTGGAAAAAAAGTTCTCTACGAAGGCGCGCAAGGCACGTTGCTGGACGTCGATTACGGAACTTATCCCTACGTCACATCTTCGAACACAACGGCCGCAGGCATCCACACCGGAGCTGGCACACTAAATGGTCGCGTGGACGAAGTTTTGGGTATCACGAAGGCCTACACCACTCGCGTGGGTGAAGGTCCCTTCCCGACTGAGTTGTTCGATGAAGTCGGACAGTACATTCAGAAAACCGGCAACGAAGTCGGCGCCACCACCGGTCGGATTCGTCGTTGCGGCTGGCTGGATCTTCCCGCTCTTCGCTACGCGATTCAGTGTTCATCACTCACATCCATAGCTCTCACGAAACTCGATATTCTCTCAGGGATGGATGTGTTGAAAGTGTGCGAAGGCTACAAGGTCGATGGCAAAGTGTTCACGACAGCTCGTCCAGGCATGGACCTTGCGCGCGTGGAACCGGTCTACCGTGACTTGAAACCCTTCAAAGACGATTTCGCTTCCGACAAACTTTCACCTGAATTGCAGGCGTATATCAATTTGATCGAAACTGAATTGAAGATTCCTGTCGGCATCGCGGCCTATGGCCCTGATCGTCAGCAGATCAAGTTCCGCAAAGACTATTTCTAGATTTCACACACAGGTATCTCAGCGGTGATGGCGTTTAACTCGTCATCACCCTCGAGAGAAAACACCCACGGATCATTCTCTGTCTCACCCGGCCACGCTAATAGGCGCATGGTGGACTCGCTGTCTTTTTTCAACGTCGGCTTCGGACGTAAGTTTTCATCCGCCATGGACTTGATACCCCAAAGCGGTAATTGCAGACTCGTCGTCAGCTCGCCCTCGCCTTTCGCGCACGCGGGCACCGGTGACCAGGTGTCTTGCCCCATGGATTCTGCTTTCCACTCGAAGCGCTCGCGCAATTTCACATCTGCACTTGCGATCCATGTGGCGATCTGTTGTTCGAGAGCTTCCGATAATTTTTGTGACATGACGTTTTGCATGCGACGGCCAGCACCGCGCACGTCCATGCGCTTACAGCTCTCACCTGTGAAAGCAGCCAGCCCAGGAAAATCAACGCAAGTGAAGTTCACGCCCAAGGCCACACGGCGACCATGCAAAACAGGATGTTCATCGGCGGTCTTTTGATCGTTGCCAGCATAAGCGATTGCCACTGCTTTGCCGGTTGAATCAAGAATCGGTGAGCCCGAGTTACCCGGGATGATCGGACAGTCGTTCAAAGAAATGATCGAAGAAAACTGGTCTTCAAAATGTGGCAACACGAGTGAGCGCTGAATGGCTTCGCAGTCACGGCGAACCACGCGGCCCATGCCACCATCGCGCGCGTCGATGGACCAGATGGAGTAGGTTTGATTTTCGCTGACGCCTGCCTGGGCATCAATCACCAGGGGCTTGATATCAGAGGGCTCGCTCAACTTGATAAAAGCGTAGTCATTGTCATTATGAGTTTCTTCTTCGGAGAGAGGATTCACTTGCAAGACTTCACTGCAGCGGACGGCTTTCGCTTTCATTCCTTTGCCTGTGCGAAGGATAAAACGCGTCTGGGCACAGTAGTCTTCTGAGGTCATGCCAGCGATGCAGTGTGAGTTCGTCATGATGATTTGCGGAGTGATTAAGAAGCCCGTGCAACTTGAGTAGCTCTTATCAGGAAACACGGTGAGCAAGCGGCCAATGGCTTGTGGACACTGACCATCGAGCGAGGTGCACGCGAGAGTTTGCTCTCCGACGAAGGGATCGACGCCGTCCTCCAGTTGACCACGCTGGATCATCTGCGCGGTTCCGTCGCTTTTATTCCCCTGGCCACAAGACGCGACCACCAAGAGTGCCATCAATAAAATTCCACGAACTAACATGAACAGCTCCGTCTAAAATGTAGACACCTGTCGACATCACCCCACGTGTTCATGGGGTGTTGAAAGCGAATTCAGAAGACTCTCCATAGTTGATGCAATCTCGAAACCAACGACATGTTAAACGATTCCTAACATTCAATTTATTAGTGATTCCTGCCGAAAGATTGCCTGCAAAAAGAGGTAACAAACATGCTTCCAAACCGTAAAACAATTCTGATGATTGATGACAGCGCTGAGCTTCTCGAAATCGCGCAGTCGCTCTTTGATGCCAAGGAATTTCACTTCCTCACGGCAAAAGATGGTGCTGAGGGACTCTTCAAGGCCAAGAACCAAAAATTCGATGTCGTGATCTGCGACTTCAAGATGCCGCGGATGGATGGGGCCACTTTCGTCAAAGAATTTCGTCGTACGATCAAGAGCGTGACTCCTATCCTTCTCTATAGTGGTCACCTGGATGGACTTCCGCAGGACCTGCGCGAGGTCAAGCACCTCTATCGACTGGCCAAACCCTGTCAAAGCTATGAGCTCATTGAACGCGTCCGCAGTCTGGCAGATTCCCAGGCGGCGCCGGTGCTGCAAGCGAAGGTAGGACAATTACGCTTTGATGCTGGCTCGTTTCTATTTCGTGAAGGCGAGCGTGGCAGCGATGGTTTCATCTTGCAGGATGGCACCATTGAGATTCTCAAAGAATACCCCGATGGCTCTGAACTCGTTTTGGACGTCATCACCGCAGGAGATTTCCTCGGAAACTGGGCACCTGCCGACGGACAATTTCGTTTCTACTCTGCGCGGGCGAAAACACTCGTGACTCTTACGGCCGTCCCACAAAGCCAGATTGTCAAAGAACTCGAGCAGCTGCCGACCTGGGCGCAAAGCATGGTGAAAAGTCAGTACAATCGACTTCACGGGGCCTATCAACAACTCAAGAAAGTAAAAAAAGCCAGTTAGACCGGCAACGCTTCCAGCGCGGTTCCGTTCCACGCCATGAGCATGACGGGACGAATTTGATTGGTGAGATTTTCAGTGGAACGCATGCGCACTTTCACAAAGTGCGGAGTGTATCCTTCCCAATGGCCATCTTTCTGCGATTCAAACAGCACTTGGGTTTGAATGCCCGCAAGCTCGCGAGCAAAAGCATCCAACTTCGCCTCACCTAGACGAATCAAATCACGCACCCGACGTTTTTTCTCTGCGCTCGCCACTTGCTCCGGCAGCTTAGCCGCTGTGGTGTTCTGACGTTTTGAAAAGGGAAACACGTGGAAGTGAGTGATGGGTTGTTCGCGCAAGAGATTGAATGTCTCAAGGAACTGCTTCTCAGACTCACCCGGGAAACCGGCAATTACGTCAGCGCCGATCGCGGCTTGCGGGAAATACCCCTTCACCATCGCCAGCACTTCTTTATACCGGGCGACGTCGTACTTGCGACGCATGCCCTTCAGTACGCTGTCACTGCCACTTTGCAGTGGAATATGGAAATGATCTTGATACTTCCCAGAATCCTTCAGCACACGCACGAGCTCTTCATTGAGGGTGTTCGGCTCCACCGATCCCAGGCGCAACCGCTCCAGACCCGGCAAATCCACCAGCTTCTTACAGAGTTCCGAGAGCTTTTCTCCGGAGGTGGATTCATACTCACCGACGTTCACACCGGTCAGCACGATCTCTTTAAAACCTTGGGAGGTAAGTTTTTTGGCTTCATTCAGAACGTCGGCCACGGCCAGCGTGCGGGAACGGCCGCGAGCGAAGGGAATGATGCAGAAGCTGCAGATGTAGTTACAGCCATCTTGAATTTTTAAAAACGCGCGGGTGTGCGAATCCACAAGTGTGGTCGAAGCGCCCCAGAACTCGTTGGATTTATCGATGCGGATGATGACGTCGTCTTCGTTTTCACCAGATTCTGCTAGGCCATCGAGGTGATCAAACACGCGGTATTTTTCTGAGGTGCCGAGAATGAGGTCGACGCCATCCATTTTGCTGATTTTATCCGCTTCCATTTGAGCGTAACAACCAGCGACCACGATCTTGGCTTCAGGAGCTGACGTCTGTGCTTTGCGAATCAGGTTGCGACAGGAACTGTCGGCGCCATCAGTGACCGTGCAGGTGTTCAGGAACACCAAATCGGCCGGCTGGCCTAATTCGACGATCTCATAGCCACGATCCACGAAACCCTGGGCAATAGAGCCCGTTTCGGAAAAATTCAGACGGCAACCCAGAGTGTGTAAAGCTACGCGTTTAGCGGGTTTTGAGAGTGTGGTTTCCATCGAAAACGCACTGTAGGTCAGTGGATTTTATTTGTCCAAAGTCCCTGCAAATTTACCGCACTAAACAGCTCAAAATGCCCTTGACGAAGACTTGATGTGCCCATTACTTTAGGGTCTCTGTTTTTTGAATGGTCTCGTAGCTCAGTTGGTTAGAGCATCTCACTTTTAATGAGAGGGTCGGGTGTTCGAGTCACCCCGAGATCACCACTTCAAAAAGCCATGATCGAAATACGGTTATGGTCCCATCGTCTAGCCCGGTCTAGGACATCGCCTTTTCACGGCGGTAACTGGGGTTCGAATCCCCATGGGACTACCAAATATAAAAAAAGCCACCTTCGGGTGGCTTTTTTTATGTTCAAAACTCCAAGATTCAATACTTTACCAAGCCATTGTTCAACACCTACCATTTAGGCATGGCGCTTCGTCTCCTCATATTGGCCTTGGTGTCGAGTTCCGCCTGGGGACAGCTTCTTGTCCCCCTAAAACCCGCCGAATCTCCCAAACAGACCGATCGTCCAGCGCCCTGGATTGAAGAACTTAAATTCACTCCCGACATGAGCCCAAAGCCCGTCATGCAGATCGCGCCGGCCAATTTACCGCCACCAAAAGCGCCACAGCGCACAAAGCGCCCTCTTCCTAAGAAACCAGTGAAAAAGAAAGAGAGCATCTTTTCTAATATTCCTATCATTCAGCAGATCCCGCTTTTGCTTGATGGCACCCAGGATCAAGTGGCAACTCGACTCGTGGGCCTCGCCAACAACGTCGACTCCTTCTTCGGTGAGAAACGCGCGGACGACGAATTGAATCGTTCACGCATCCGCTTGTCCTATGCCTACACCGTGTTCGCAGAGAAAAAGCCCCTCGATAACTACGCCATCCGCGTGAACATCCGCTTTCCCAACCTCGAGAACAAGGTAAAGGAATTTTTCCTCGGAGAAGAGGATGAAAAAGACAAAGACAGTGCCGCGGCGAAAGCACGACGAAAAAAGAAAGAAAAGAATCCGTGGATCTTTCGAACTGACGCCGGCATGAACGTGTCCTACCCGCCGATTTTTTTCACGCGGGCCCGGTTGCGGAAAAACTGGGACCTTCCCATCTTCATTCAACGTTTCACGGAAGAGCTTGCGTGGGTCAGCGACCAGGGCGTCATCCAGACCACCACGGTTCACCATGACCACGACCTCACCGATCACCTCCTCTTCCGTATTGTGAATGAAGAGGAGTGGTACGTGGAACCCAAGGATTTTACCACCAGTCATGGACCGAGCCTCATTCACAAGCTCACCGAGGACGACGGTATCTCCTACAGCGCACGCGTGAGAACCGTCATCGATGGCCCGTGGTATATGAATAGCTACGGAATTGGCATTCGCTATCGTCGTAATTTACGCAATCAATGGCTTTACGGAGAAATTGGTCCCAGCTTAGACTTCCCTAAGACCGAAAGCTTCCGGCGCGTTCCGTCGATCATGTTCAAGTTAGAATCACTTTTTGGAGAGAGGTAATACGTGGATTGGTTTTCACCTGATGTCTTAGTCGCACTCTTTACGCTCACACTCATGGAGATCGTTCTCGGCATCGACAACATCATCTTCATTTCCATTCTCGTAGGCCGCTTGCCGGAAGCCGACCGTGCTCGCACGCGCAACATCGGTATCGGCCTGGCCCTCGTCATCCGCGTCCTCTTGCTCTTCTCCATCAGCTGGATCATGACGCTACAAGAAGACCTCTTCGTCATCTTGGGCCAAGGTATCTCCGGCCGTGACCTGATTCTCTTGGGTGGTGGTTTATTCCTCATCGGAAAATCCACCATGGAAATCCATCACAAGGTCGAAGGCGATCCGCAACACGCCCTCACCGACGCCAAAGCTGCCGTGAAAGTGAACGCCAAGATGATGCTCTTCCAAATCCTCATCCTCGACATCGTGTTCTCACTGGACTCCGTCATCACGGCCGTGGGTATGGCCAATCAAGTCCCTGTGATGGTGGCCGCCATGGTCATTTCGATGATCGTCATGTTGCTCTCGGCCGGTGCGATCAACGGCTTCGTAGAGAAACATCCGACCATCAAGATTCTCGCACTTTCATTCCTCTTGTTGATTGGCGTGATGCTTGTTGCAGAGGGCATGGGCGCACACGTGGGCAAGGGCTACATCTACTTCGCCATGTTCTTCTCGCTCGCTGTTGAGTTGTTGAACATGCGGTACCGCAAGAAGCAGAGCAAGTGACCAGTACCGAGACAGGGTCCTTCGTTTTTGCCCTGTGCTTGATGCTCATCGCCGTTCATGGGTTGGGGTTTCTCTTCGAGAAATTACGCCAACCCAAGTTGATCGGAGAAATTCTTGCGGGTGTGGTGCTGGGGCCCTTTGTTCTCGGCCCGCATCTGCCCGCTCTAGGTGCCTCTTCGCAGACCATTCTCGCTTTCCTCTCACAAACCGGGTTACTGCTTCTGATGTTCCTGGCCGGAGCGGAAGCTCGTCAGTTGAACTTTCGCCAGAACTCGCGAGTGATGAGTTGGCTCTTGATGGTGGGAACGGGTTTCCCGTTTGTGCTCGTGCTTCTGGGTGCGCAGTGGATTCCCCTCGAAAGTATTATGGGAGCAGCCCAAACTGCTGAGGCCACTTTGCTGGTGCTCGCCATTGCCATCAGCGTGACGTCGATTCCCGTTCTCTCGCGCATTTTCACTGATCTTAAAATTCTTCACACTCGTTTTGCTGGGCTCGTGCTTGGTACAGCGGTGTTGGAGGATATTCTGTTGTGGGGCATCCTCGCCTTTGCGCAGGTACTCGCTTCCGGGAAGAGCACTCTCAGCGAAATCGTACTTCACACCGGCATCAATCTTGGATTCATGTCCTTGGGTCTGTTGGTATTCCCACGGCTGCTCGCCCAACTTCCCCAGGCCCGCGTGAATTTTGTCGCGCGCACGTCCATCGCGGCATGGCCCATGCTCGTGCTCTTGGTCTATGTGAGCCTTGGACACCTCTTAGGTGTGAACGTGGTGTTTGCCGCCTTCCTGGCAGGCTTTGGCGTCATCGGTGGTGCTCAGGCACCGTCGCGAGCGCAGCTCGAGCCATCCCTTGAAGCGATCGGCACTGTGGCCCGCGCGTTTTTCATTCCGCTGTTTTTCGCCATGGTCGGACACAAACTGATTCTCGGGCGTGGCTTTGATTTTTCTCAACTGGCGGTGTTTTTTGTTGGGTCGAGTTTGGTGTCGTGCCTTGGTACCGCACTGGCCGCATGGTGCGCGCGCTTTAAGCCGTTGGACATCGTCAACATTGCGCTGACCAACAATGCTCGTGGTGGGCCGGGGATTGTGTTAGCAGGCATTGCCTTCGAGTCTCACTTGATTAACTCGACGTTCTACACCACGCTCGTTCTCACGGCGATTCTCACGTCACAGATGGCAGGATTGTGGTTGAAGTTTGTGCTGAGTAAGGGATGGCCGCTCCTCTCTACATACCCAGAAGACAGATCCGTATCTCCGTAGCGCTAAATCAAAGAGATCATTAACATCAATGATCGTTTCCACCAGTGGAAACAGATGTCAGAAAAAAGGCCCGCCGAAGCGAGCCTTTTCTAATTCTTAGTTTCTTGCGGACATCTCATAAGCAGACAGATGCTAGGCGCCTAGGAGGAGGGCGGAGGCTTACTTTTAGTAAGCCGCACAACCGACCGACGCAGGCAACGCCGCAGATGGCGCTTAGGCGATGTTCGCCTAGAGAAGCGCGATCAAAGGAGCAATCAGCAAGCTCACAACCGACATAACTTTGATCAAGATCGCGATACCTGGGCCTGAAGTATCTTTGAACGGGTCACCCACCATATCGCCGACAACCGCAGCTTTATGAGTGTCTGAACCTTTCTTCTCACCAGGCAACTTACCTTTCTCGATGAACTTCTTAGCGTTATCCCAAGCACCACCAGCGTTCGCCATGAACAATGACATAGTCGCGCCGACAGCAAGTGAACCAGCAAGCAAGCCTGCAAGAGACGCAGGGCCCATTAAGAAGCCAACAGCAACGGGAGCAAGCACAGCGATCATCCCTGGAAGGATCATTTCGCGAAGAGCTGCTTTCGTGGCGATATCAACGATTTTCTTCGGCTCTGGTTCAGCTTTGAGTTCCATCAATCCTGGAATCTCGCGGAACTGACGACCGATTTCTTCAACGATCGCACCCGCTGCGCGGCCTACTGCCAACATTGTGGTTGAACCCACAAGGAATGGAAGCACAGAACCGAGGAGAAGACCGATCAAGATTTTTGGATCAGTGAGAACCAAAGAGAGTTCGCCCAGGTTGTTCAATGAACGAACGTGGTTCACTTCGATGTTAAACGCAGAGAAGAGAGCGAGCACGGTGAGAATCGCAGAACCGATGGCGAAGCCCTTACCGATCGCAGCCGTTGTATTACCAACAGAGTCGAGCTCGTCGGTGATGTCGCGAACTTCTTTACCGAGGCCAGACATCTCAGAGATACCGCCAGCGTTGTCAGAGATCGGGCCGTAAGCATCAACAGTCATAACAACTGCTGTACCGCCGAGCATACCTACCGCTGAAAGCGCGATGCCGTAGAGGCCGAGATACTTGTTAGCAAGGTAAGCCACGATGCACACGATGAAGATCGGAAGAGCTGTTGATTCCATACCGACCGCGAGACCGCGGATCAAGTTGGTACCAGCGCCGGTCTTCGCCGCTTCAGCAATGCGCATAACCGGAGTTGAAGATGTGTAGTAATCGGTCACAAGACCGATCAATGCACCACCGATCGCACCGAACGTCATGATGGCCGTCACTGACTGAGTGATCCCCAGTGAATTCATGATCACGTAAGAAGCTACCGCGAGCAAGATTGGTGGAACGATCAAAGCTCCACGCAAGACAGTTGCTGCTGGGAAATTCTTCATCGCACGTGCAATGAAGATACAAACGATAGAAACAATCAATCCTACAGCTGTGAGGATCAACGGCAAGCCGATCGCGACAGTCTTGTTCATTTGGTAATCAGCAGCTGCCATCAAGGTAGGAAGCTCTGTTGAAGTGATGGCAATCGCCATCGCAGCCACAACCGCCGCAACCATTGATTCGTAGATGTCCGCGCCCATACCGGCCACGTCACCGACGTTATCACCGACGTTATCAGCGATAACACCTGGGTTACGTGGATCGTCTTCAGGAATGTTCTCGATCACTTTACCAGCGATGTCAGAACCGACGTCAGCAGCTTTAGTATAAATACCGCCGCCGATACGTGCGAAGAGTGCGATCGAAGATGCGCCCACTGCGAACGAGTGAAGGACAGTGCTCAAGAGTTCTGAGTTTACGTAGCAGAGGTAGATGCCACCCATGCCGATGGTGCCGAGTGCAGCCACAGACAAACCCATGACAGCGCCGCCATCAAGAGCTGTAAGCAACGCATTTGGTTTTGAACCTTCGCGCGCAGCTTGCACCGTTTTCAAGTTGGCCCAGGTAGCGGCACGCATGCCGATGTAGCCAGCGAGAAGAGAGAGGAATGCTCCGAGGATGAATGAAGCGGCAGCGACTGGGCCGAGGCCGTAAACAATCACGCCAGCAACGACCACGCAGTAAACAGCGAGGGCCTTGTATTGACGCCAGAGGAACGCCATTGAACCTTCACGGATGTAGCCCGCGATTCGGTTCATGGTTTCATTGCCGGAAGGCAATCTCATGATCCGCATGTAGAAGAACGCTGCGAGTGCGAGACCGAAAACGCCGAAAAAGATCGGAGTTTTGACCCACATAAACCAAGCATCAGACATTGTGTGCTCCCATAAATCAAAATGGTGTATTGTTGTGCTACGGTTTTACCGAACAGCCCTTTTATCGGCAACGCAAATCATCAATAAAACACTGTTTTGCGCGGAGCGCACTTGCCTCTCTTGGCCCGTTGTTCTATTTAGCGTGCATGCAACCTGCTGATCGCCGACTCCCCTTATTAAACGAGATGCAACGCTTGGCCGATGAAGGTAAGCATTGCGCCGCTTGCCCGGGCCACTGTTGCACGGCCGTGGCGAATTCCATGCAGACCACGCCACTCGAAACACAAGACGTGTTGAACTACCTTCGTGAGACGGGCCGCTGGACTGAAGAGTTGAAAGCGACGTTACGTGAAAACGTGAAAAAGTTTCGTCTCGATCAAATTCCGGGCAACGGAAAACGTAGCTATCTTCGTCGCACTTATGACTGTCCTTTCTTTGCTGGCAAAAACCACGGCTGCACCATTCCTCGCGAAGTGAAGCCCTATGGCTGCTTGGGCTTTAACCCAACAGCACCTCATGAAAGTGAGGGCAAGAGCTGCGGCTCAGATCAAAATCTCTTGGCGCAGCGTGAAGAAAGCTGGGCCGGAGAAGCGCTGGCCAATGAGGAACTACGTAAAAAGTATAGGTTATGGTGGGAAAAGCTGCCTCTCCCCCTCGCTTTGTTAGGAGCTGATGAAGCTGGGTTCTAAACTCTTGCGTTCGAGCATTCTCCAGCGCTATGTTGGGGCAACTTAACGAGGAGACTCCTATGAAATTTTTTGCACTTGCAATCCTATTCGCCCTACCCGCTTTCGCGAAGACGGTGAACGTAGAATGCGTCATGAAAGAACAGGCGTACCGCAACCAGTTCGCGATCGAATTTAGCTTCGACGACGAAGCCACGACATTTGAAGACCAATCGTTCGATTTCAAGGTTCGTAAAAACACCGGCCGCGACGCACAGACGACCGACCTGAACCTCGTGCGCAGCGGAACAATCAAGGCCGTTCCGGCCGGAGAATTGACACGCAAGCCCTACGTCATCCTCACGTCGATCGAGAAAGACGCGGATGTGCCGTACATGAACTTGGTTGTGGATTTCCCGCAGAACTTCACGTCAACGTTGCGGTTTAAAGACGGCTGGACCTTCGCCGGTACTTGCAAAACAAAGTAGCTTTTTAAAAGCCTCCTTCGGGAGGCTTTTTTATTTCTGCCGCAGATCGATCACGCGCTTCATCTTCCCCGTCCGCGGATTCTTTTCTAGCTCACTGTGATTCACGATTTCTACTGCGGGCAAATGAATGTTGCCACGCTCGGCTTCTTCTTTGAGCATCGGACGTGCTTTGAGAAGTGCATTCACCATTTGCAAGGTCGATGCTTCATGGGCAACAGCCAAACGAATCACCAACTGATCCTTGCGATCAAAATGTTTTGTGAGGAGCTGAAAACCAGTCAGCGAAAATCCTGCGCTATGGAAAATCTCACGCACGTCATCGTAGAAGATCGAAACGGGACCGACACGCGCAGCTTCTTCGCTACGACCCAGAAGCTTGAAGCGGCGATCCGCGTGCGCGCCCTTCTCTTCCACCCACACCGCACGGTCTCCCACGGGATAACGTATGATCGGCATGAGAGTGCGGTCGAGATAAGTCACAAACGCTTTGCCTTCCACACCTAAAGCGTCGATGGCATGGCCGGTGGCTTCGTCGATAATTTCAAAAATGGTTTCAGCACCGAAGGTGCGATGCTCTTCTGGCGCACAACTTGGATCGGCATAACCCAAGAGGCCAGCATCCACGCTGGCGTAGCCAATGGATTGAATAGTGACGCCGGGGAAAATCTCCAGCAAACGCTCACGCTGGTCCTCGTAGAGACTTTCGCCACCGAAGAGCAAACGCTTGAGGCTCGGCGCTTTACCGCCCTCTTTGGCCATGGTCTCTGCCAGCTGTACCAACAGCGTCGGAGTTCCGGCGACGGTAGTGGCACTGAGATCACGAATGGTTTTAAGTACAGATTCCGGCGAAGTCGCGCCCCCGAGCGGCAGATGCAGACTACCTTTAGTGGCTTCTTCAAAAGATTTCATGATGAAGATGAATGAGGCGTAGAGCTCGCCCGCGTAGAACAAGTTTGCGACACGCTCGCCCTCTTGCAGACCACCGGCGGTGAGACCGCGACCGAAAGTGCGGCAGAAATGAGTCCACTCGGTGCGACTGAAAACAGAGAACTTCGGAGCGCCCGTGGTGCCACCGCTCTTGAATACGATGCCATCGTTCATCGGGCCCGTAAGAAGTGTATTATCTTGCAGAGAGTTTGCTTTCCAGAATTCAGCTGAATCGATGACAGGCAAAAGTGCCAGGAGTTCAGCGTCGCTCGACGGCAGCTTGCTGGGAAGGGTTTTATAAAGTTCACGGTAGAACGGCGACTTCTCACGCACTAAAGCAACAAGACTCTGAAGGCTCATACACGCCTCCGGTCGATCACATGAATCAGCTTGCCACTGCCCGCGGTGCGCTCGAGCTGCGATGATGTCACGCGCTCCACGCGCCAGGTGAGCACGCGGTCCTGTAGAACCGCTTCTTTAAAGTCGGGTTCGTGCTGAATGAAAATCTTTTCGATGACGTCGTTCGACGGTGCCGTCGATTCATCAAGGATGAGGATCATCTGTTCGGGAGCCCCTGGCTTTTCGCCCGGAAGGATTTTAAGTTGCATCTCACCGGCGTAGCCAGCAACTTCTGCGAGTACACGGCTCATACGTGCGTAGTTAAAAAACGATGAACCCACGCGAACCACATCGCCATGACGGCCTAAGAGTTCCACGCGCAGACCAGGACGACCGCAACAGCACACACCGGGCAAACGACGAACGAGATCGCCCAGGTCATAACGACGGATGTTTTGTCCTTCGCGCAAGTGCGTGGTCGCAAGGAGACGGCCATTGTCACTTGGCGTGTCTGAGTCCAAAGCAACGATTTCGAAAGTGTGCGAATCGTTATGCAAATGATGCTCGGACCCTTTCATGTGCGTGCACTGATAACCCAACGGGCCCGCATCCACACTCCCGTAGGCTGCCGATGCTATGAGTTCCACTCCGTAGGTCTCTTGCAAATGTCGTTTCTGCGATTCTTGGAAATGCTCACCACCGTAGAAAATCTTTTTTACAGTGCGATGTTTTCTAAAGAGTGCATCGTTAGCGGCAAAAAGCTGCACGAAATAGGATGGCATCCCTAGGAGCGTGTCCGCACGATGAGTCACAATGGATTCACCCACTGCCTCGTGCTCCGGCAACGCCGCCATGGGAAATTGAACGGCTTCGAGTTGCTCGAGGATGGTGAAGAAACTCACGAAGCCACCGTACAAACCGCCGCCGAAGAAAAGATTCATGCACCGATCCGACGCGGGGTTCAGCCCAGCGGCTAAAAGGCCATAACCGGCGAGGCGCATCTGCGCGTGGTAATCCGCATAGGTGAAGCGCGAGAATTTCGGTGCGCCCGAACTGCCACCACTTCTAAAAGTCAGGGCGGCCATATCGTCACTGACTTCCATCGCTTGAAAGTCTTCTTTGCCCATGATCTTGCCCGTGAGTTTCGTCGCGGGAGTGGGTTTTAATTCATCAAGGCGACCGATCTGTTGGAAGCGCTCGTCACCGCGCAAGGAAATGCGTTTCGCATAGCGAGTCAGCGCGAAGACACCATCGTGCGGTTCACCTTCATAGGAGTTCATCATGCTGCCGACGGGAGTGACTCGCAAGACACCGGCGGTTGAAAGAAGTGTCGTGAGTTGAGTCGTTTCAAAGGGTGATGCTGAGACGCCGGCCGTTTGTAAATAGCGGCGTAACGGGCGCAGAGTGCTGATGAGCTCTCTGCGTGTGATGGCCTTCACCCACAGGCTGCGATAGAGCGGCGAAGGACGCAGTCCTGGTTTGCTATCAATCAATAAGCGCCAGCCCTCACCTTTAATCGTGTCGCCTTCGCCCAGAGCACGTTTGAGTTCTTGCATGCGTGTGACAACGGTGATTTCACTTTGCTCCGCCATGTCGGGTGTGCGTGCTGGAATGTCTGATGCCATGGCCTCGAAGGTTATCGCTAGGGCCTGTGAGAAAGCCTCGAGCGCTTCTTTGTCATCGGTTTCAAGATACACACACTGGGGTGCTGAGCACGCTTGTTGATCGCCTTCGCAAACTTCTTTCACAAGACCCATCAACGCTTCCGGCGTCACTCCTGCCGGAGTAAAATAGGCAAAAGAGATTTTCGGGCCCCAATCTACAAAGCGCGCGCCTTCGGGCGTCATCTCGCGCAAGGAACGAATGGCCTCTTCTCCGCCCCAGGCGGCGACACCGTCGGCCTGTGCGAGAAGATTCTTCATCTGCTCTTTGTCGCTTGATGGAACTCGAGCGGCGTGGATGCGAGCGCGTAGTGCGCCCGTCGGCTCACACTTGGCCAATTGGGTAAGTGCTTCAAGTGCGAAATCGGATTCGTTCGTTGAGAGTTTCAAGAAGTTCACGTTTCCGGCGAGCAATCCTTCCACCACACTCAAGAAACCTACCGTCCAAGCATTAGACGGAGCGACGTGGACGATCAACCCTAAGGGCGCCCAGCCTTCAAACACGGCTTGCTGAAAATCCACACGACGAAGAGCGAACGGATCTTCATCACCGAGTTCGCGACGAAGTTTTGCCTTAAGGGTTTTTGTTTGTAAGAAGGCCTTGATGCCATCGAGCCCTTCGATGATTTCATGCTCAGGAATATCCGCGGCTTTCAGGATCGATGTCGCCTTCGAGCGAAACTCCGCCCCTTCATTCAAACCTTCAGCGAATTTTACAAAAGCTGCTAGCAATTCACTGGTCGAAAGCGGCAGGCTTAAGGCCTCGCCGGTTAATTGCGACAAACCTTCAAAGGAGTTCTTCATCTAAGACCTCCCCAGAATTTCGGCGGCAGCAATGGCGCAGGATTTATTTTGTGTTGTGCCCGCGCGGCCCTGCAGTCTAAAAAACGGACGAGTATTGCCGCAAGGACAGTTCGTATGCAAAGAAGCAAGATCACCCATGACAACCGCATGCGCGGGCATGGATGACATATAAGGAGAAACAAAAGAAAGGAATCCGACGCCGTCTTTAATTGGCTCAAGGGTTTTCACATCCCGGATAATCACCTCTGACCAAACCGGAATATGAAACTCGTGGTGCGCGCATTCAACATAGGGAATGCAATGCTCAACGGAGCCAAAGCCATCACGCAGACGCTCGTCAGGAATGCCCAGCACACGCGTCGCTTGGGCGTAGAGTTCTTTTTTGGGAATCGCTTTCGAAGCCTTCCCCTTCCAACCGCCGCCTAAAAAGACCAATGAGTCAGGGTGCAGCTTCAAAGTAATGCCGAGTTTATCCATGCGCTCTAGAGTCTCAGCTAAGAAAGCCGGGAAACCAAAGATGCGCACCGGAAGACCGGCCGTCTCGAAACGACGAAGGGCCGCCAACACACCCGAGAAATCAAAATTATGCGAACCATCACCTTGCAAACGAAGAGCAATGCTCACTTCATCCGCAGGTGCATACTTGCAGAGATAGTGATCGGTGTAGGCGGTGCCGAGCTTTGAGCCTTCCTCGGTCTCGTAGGTGTAGAGCAGGTAATTTACTTTCTGATCTGGTGTCACCCAGCCGTAGTGCTCAAAGATGCGATCGAGCATGGTCTGAGGAGCTTTGATGCTCCAGTTGTCAAAAAACACCTGAGACTTCTGGCCAGTGGTGCCTGACGACGTGAGGTGAAGCGCCACGTCTTCGCGGGGAACTGAGAGGACTTCGTGTTCTTTAAAAAAATGCGCCAGCACCGCTGGGATTTTGGCGAGATCAGTCTTGGTTTTAATTAAGGCCGGTGTGAAATTTTCTTGCTCGGCGAGCTTACGATAAAAAATCGAGTTCTCCATGTGCCAAGCCGTCACATCACGCATGGACTGGAGGAAATCAACATCCAGCATTGAGTCGTAAGGGTGCTTAAAGTCCAAACAAACTTTCTGCACACTCGCCAAGCGAATTTGATCAGGAACCTGAAGAGTATCAGAATTCATATGCTGCCTTCGGATTCTAGGCGGCAAGGCACGAGGAGTGAGGCGTACGAACAGTACGTCGCAGCGACGAGTGTCGAAGCCAACAACGAAGACGATGGTAGCAGATGGATTCTACTCATAATCGTTAAACACTTCGAGCGTGTCGAGGTGCATCTTCTTCCACAGCTCGACGTACTGATCCATGTAAGGCTTGAACGAACTATCAATGGTGATGCCACGGAAATTGAGCGGTTCCACCGTGCGACTCATCACTACGAAATCCATCGGTACTCCGTCACGACTCATCATCGCCGGATAGAGTGCGGACGGAAGGAATTGAGACTGGATGAGAACTTCTATCGAACGGATGTGCTCAACGCTGATCAAGACTTCGATGTACGAGACACCTTGCTCGCGCAATAACCGCATGAGATTGCGGAACATCCCGCGCAACTCATACACCGGCTTGCCGAAGTTCACGATGGCACAGTAACCATCCCCTTTCGAGAGGTGCGCCCAGATCTGGGTGTCGCCATTGGGGGTTTCGATTAACGTATTGGGATCGTGGAACGGGTAGAAACGATCGTAGGGATCGGAGAAGGTTTTTTGAAACAGCCGCTTCACGTGGTTCGGCGCATGGATGCATTCGAACTTCACGTCTAATTTTTCTTCCGGCAAGAGCGCCGGCGCATCGAACGTCACCGAACCTGTCGGGATCCCCCGCTCCATCATTTCGTTATTGAGAACGGCGTAGATCGGCGCGAGCTTACCGTGAGTGCGGATGGGCTTGCGTTTTTCTAAGACGCCTTTGCGAAACTTGGCAAAGAGCGTGAAGGTTTCGTAGTCGGTGAGTTTGTGAGCGTTGGGAAAGATACCGAGGGAGAGGAATCCGCAGTTAATGAAAATCATCTGCGGGGCCATGCTCACTGTGCGAACAGTGGTGTACATGGAATCGACGACGCCCTCTGCGAGCAATTCTTCCACCATCGGGCCAATCATACGTGTCGCAATCGAGTGACCACGATAGGTGGGCTTCACCACAGCTGCTGAAACTTTTCCGACACGATCCGCACGGTCGAGCTCGAACACCACAGAGCCGGCGATTTTATTTTTTTCCACGTCGCGTGCCACGAGCCACACGTAGCCCTCTGACGAAATCGTGTGCGCCATCATCGTACGGTCAGTGCCGTACTTCACGGGATAGTCCGCGCCGTAGATCTCAAAGTAGAGTTTTAACAGCTCGTCGACGTCGTCGAGGCGCGCTTTTTCAATCACGAGTTCCATGGTCGCACTATAGCTTTAAGGCCTCACAAGCGGGATAAACCAGGTATTTTTTCCATGACCGCTGGACGGTTTTCAGAGGGGGCCTTATCCCCTACAGATGCCGCGCCCAACGCCCAACTCCGGAGACCTCCCGCTAGGCCTGATTTATCAGCGCCATTTCCTCACCCGTGAGCAACGGGCCCAGCTCTTGGCCTGGATCGATACCCTTCATCCCCTCTGGGAAATGCGCTTCTCGGTCAATAACCCGCCTCCACCAAGTGACAAACAACGCCGCCTGTTGCGCCCGGTTTATTGGTTAGGGAACTGGCAGTTCGCTTGCCTGGATTACTACCATCCACCGGAAGGGATTTTGCATCGGTGTGTGAAGGCCGAACCCTACCCAAAACTTTTGGCGGAGATTGTAGACCGCATTGAATTTGTCGCTCGCAAGCGGTTGCCGAAAAACTTTTTTCCAGAAAAATGGCGGCTCAATACTTGCTTAGTGAATTTTTACGGAAGCGAGTTTTCAGAGGAGAAATGGGTCGATAATGCGCGCGTGGGTGAGCACAAAGATTTCGAACCGGGGCCGGTAGGGTCACTGTCACTTGGCGATCGCGCGTTCTTTCAATTTGTGGAA
The DNA here is from genome assembly GCA_032273045.1 of Chloridella minuta. NCBI lineage: Eukaryota > Xanthophyceae > Mischococcales > Pleurochloridaceae > Chloridella > Chloridella minuta. The sequence continues at coordinate 86,200 of JAUKPQ010056873.1, read as the reverse complement.
GGCAAAGCGACGTTGGGCAAAAGTAACGAAGTCCTTTCGCAGTGGTTAGAAGATTCTTCGCTGCAGATTTTTGGCGGCGATCGCTGGAAGAAACAAACCTTCCATCGCGTGCAACGCGTGGAAGATAAGCGCGGCGAACTCTTAGGTCCGCCCATCGAAGGGTTCCGCACCCGCCGGATTAATTTCACCTTCCGCTACGTTCCCGAAGAACACATCCTCCCTTGGGGTAACCTGCCTGCTCCCCAACAGGAAGATACCCTTCCCTATATGCAAGAACTGGCCGCTAACTCCTCGTTTTTCAAGGCAGCCCTGCCGCCCACCTAAATAGCTCAAGTATTCCTCTATTCCTGACGAAAAGAGTCTTGAATCACAGGTAGAACAGAGGGGTTGTGACGGTGTTAAGACTGATCACAGGCATACTCATGCTCGGATGGGCCTTGGCCGTCCACGCAGAGATACGCTGGCTTGAAGGCCAGACACGTCCACTAGGGACGGAGGCCGCGCTGATTCAAAGTTTCACCGATCGCTCACAAAGCTATTTATACGATCAAGCCCTCGCCATCATCGCCTTCACTCGTGCGGGCGAACATGCCAAGGCCAAGAAACTCGTGCACGCTCTTCAGCAGCTTCAAAACTCCGATGGCACTTGGTATTTTTCTTACTACCTTGATGGAAAAAGTCCTCACCCAGATGAAGGCGACATGCGACCACACGGTGCGATCGCCTGGGCCGCTCTGGCGATTCTCACTTACGAAAAAGCAGCGAAAGATCAAACCTATCAAAAAGTGTGGAAGAAAACGCTCACTCATCTCGAAAAAAATATCGTCTTCATTCCTCGCCTCAAGCAGCACGGCCTCGTCTTCTCCTCGGTGGATAATAAAAAAACGAAGTGGGATGAACGGGAAGTGGCGGCTCTCGAGCATGCGCTCGATGCTGTAGCGACATTTCGTCTGGCCCACCAACTCACGCAAGACAAGCGCTGGAAGAAAGCACAGAAGAGATTAGAGGAATTTTCCGTGAGTCTTTGGGATGAAGCCGAAGGTCACTTCTGGTCTGGCGCCCATGTGCTTACGGGTAAAATCAATCGCGGGGAATTCTACCTCGACAATCAATCCTGGAGTGCGCTGGCACTCTCCCATCTCCCGCTTCAAGACAAACTACGAAGTGCGCTCATGGCTTCTTGTCGACTCACTGTCGTGAGCGGCGATCGCCACGGCTTCGCAGAAAGCCGCAGTCCTGCCTCACAACAGGAATTCATCTGGTCTGAAGGAACCGCTGGCAAGGCGCTCGCCCTCCATTTCCAAAAAGCGCAGTGCAAAGGCACCGAGGCCTCGCGCTACCTGGAGACTTTAGACTCCATGAAGATCGCCGGCGGGGTCCAGTATGTCGATCGACCTAATATCGTCGACTTCACCGAAGCCCCAAGCGTCGCCGGGACCGTTTGGACGTGGTTTCTGCGACATAAGATCAATCCACTGGACGTGTAAAATCCTCCCGCCCCTCCCTTGGTCGTAGCGTCTTGTGGCATGCTCCCCCCATGCGATTTCTCTTGGCCCTCACACTCATGCTTTCAAGCGTTGTCTTTGCGCAGACAACTCCTTCCGCTTTTCCAGTGGAGCACATTTCTTATGTTGATTCTGCCAATCTTCTGACCAGCGTTGAACCGACCCACGCGCGCGTGGCGGTGGTATTCTCCGACGGCTCTTGCTTGTGGACCTCGTTTCCGACGCGTTCTTGTTTTCTCTTTGAGCGCAAACTCGACGGTCACGGTGTCGAAATTAAAACGTATGGTTGGCAGCTCTTAGGCGTCGACATCGGATTCCGCAATCTGGATATCTTGCAAATTTTCCCGATCAACACGCGCCCGACGGTGATGTTCTTTGAAAACGGCGTCTGGGTAGGTCAGCTCGAACCCGATCACGCGCTGAAAGAAAATGAAGAGTCGAAAATGTCCTGGCAGGATGAACTTGCAGAGAGAGTTCTCGAGTTCGCCAAAAAACCTTAGGCTTCGCCTAGCTCGTTGAGGCGCTTTTCAAAACCGGCCAGCAAAGCATCGTGATCAAGACTCACCTTCGTGAGGTCTTCAAACGCCGCATCTATCGACTTACGAAGCACCCCGAGTTCTTTGGCAAGTGCAGCGACGTCGCCCCCGCCTTCGATCAACTTATTCTCAAGTGTGTTGGCACGTTTTTCTTGGGCATCGATGTCGTGCTCAAGCACTTCGATTTTTTTCTTCAGAGGACTCAACGTGCGAGACCGCTCTTGGATGATCTCCGTGCGCAGACGTTTCACCTCATTGCGATCGCGCTTCACCACGGGCTTCGCCATGCTCTCTTCTTCGTCGCCCCAGCCGCCGCGATTGAGGAAGTCCTCGTAGTCGCCGAGGACGAACTCCGCGCGATCACCGCGGAAGACAATGAGCTTTTGCGCAAGTTGCCGCACGAACTCCTCCGAGTGGGTCACGACGATGACGGCCCCAGGATAGACTTTAAGTTCTTCCAGCAAAGCTTCTACGGATTGCTGATCCAAATGGTTGGAGGGCTCATCCAACAGCAACAAGTTGGTTGGACAGGCCAGCAGCTTGCCGATGAGGACGCGCGCACGCTCACCACCGGAGAGAACTGAAACTTTCTTCTTCGCTAAATCACCGGAGAACATCATGGTGCCGCAGATACTGCGCACACGCTGTTGCCCCAACCCTGGATTCGCGGAACTGATCTCTTCTTCGACCGTGCTATTGTTGCTCAAGCGCGAGATGTTCGTTTGGCCGAAGTGGCCCAGCAACATAGAAGGATGCTGACGAATGCTTCCGGTGTCTGGAGTAATTTCTCCCGCGATCACGTTGAGGAGCGTCGATTTACCTTTGCCGTTTTTCCCGATCACCGCGATCTTGTCGTTACGTTGAATGGCAAAATTCAAATCGCGAAAGAGCGGTGTCGTCTTATCCCAGCCGAAGCTCAGGTCTTTAATTTCAAGCAGGGTTTTTCCCGGGCAGTCGATGTGATTAAAACTGAAGTCCAAGGTCTGCACCGCGGCCAGTTCATTCATCTCACCCATTTTCTCGAGCATCTTCATGCGAGACTGGGCCTGGGTGGCTTTACTGGCTTTGGCTTTGAAGCGCTCGACGAAGTCTTCCATCTCTTTACGTTTACGATCGAGATTCGCGCGCGTCTTTTCGTAGATGTCTTCTTCTTCGGCGAGCTTCGCGTAGAAGTTTTTAGTACCGCCGGGAACTTTCACCAACTTCTGGCGCCATAGTCCCATGGTGTGAGAGGTGACCGAATCCATGAAGCCACTGTCGTGGGTGATGAGAATCAATTCACCACGGAAAGCGCGCAACCAGCTCGTGAGCCAGCGCATACCGACGATGTCGAGATAGTTGGTGGGCTCATCTAAGAACAGGCAGTCGGGGTCTTGCAGGAGAACCTTCGCGAGATTCAGGCGAATCTGCATGCCGCCTGAAAACTCCGCCGGAGCACGAGAAAAATCTGCGAGGCCAAACCCCAGGCCCATGAGAATTTTTTCCGCCCGGAAGGAATCGAACTTCTGGTCATCCGGCAACGCAAGGCAGGCCTCTTGCAAAATCGTGGGCTCCGTAAATTTCAAGTGCTGCTTGAGGGTCGCCACACGGTAGCGCGACGGAATGGTGATGTTGCCTTCATCCGGCGACTCTTCCTGCAAAAGAAGTTTCAGAAGCGTAGATTTACCAGCGCCGTTGCGGCCCACTAAACCAATCTTCTCCCCTCTGCCGAGAGTGAAGTTGAGGTCGTCGAAGAGAACTTGCATGCCGTAGGATTTGGCGAGACCCGTGACTTGGATCATGGGCTAGGCAACGGTGGATCAAAAGACGGCGCGGGATCTTCTGCTTGGGCAGGCACCACGGGAGCAGCTCCATCCACCGGTACGACAGCGGGGGCAACATCGGGAACGGCCTGCGTGCCATTGGTTTCCGCGGGAGTCATGTTCAACGCTAACTGAAGTGTGCGCACACAAGCGTCAGCATAAAGTCGAGCGGTCACGCTCAAGGTGCCGTCTTCTTTCACTAGATTTGTGGCCGCGAGACGGCTCTCTAGAAAATCTTTTTTGGCTTCCGGTGTGACTTCCGGTGGGATGAGGTTGACCAGGATACAAAGCTTGTCTTCGCCACTTTTTCCCAACAGATCACAGGTAAGACCTGGGGCACTGTCGAAGCCACGGGCGAGCACGCCACGGAGATGCTCTTTGTTTTCACCTTGGAGTTGCGGCAGCAGTTGCACGAGTAGCCGCAAAGTAAGCTTATCCCCTTGCTGAACATTCGCAACAGAGCGGTTAATCTCCGTTTTTAAGGCCGCATCGAGAGTCAAACCAAACTGCGCTTTGTTGACGGTGAATTCCGATTGCACGATCCCCAATAAGGTTTCATCGGGCGTGCGATTGAATTGGGCAAACAAGGTCAACACGCGCTCTTTGGGCGTGATCTGCAGAGGCTTGTCTTGGTCCACTGCTGGCGGTGGTTCAGGCTTGTAGGACGCAGAATCATCTTCCACGGTGGCCGGCGGATTTCCGAGCAAGGCCCCCACGCGCTGCTTGACCTGCTCTACGCAGGAAGTGAGCCATAAAAGATTAATGATCAGAATAAGAGATTTCACGTTCCCAAGAATACCCTGAAATTCTATGATGAGGCCATGCCTGCTCTCTACTCATCACTGTCTTTACTCGATGGAATCGTCTTTTTTGCGATTCTCGCGCTCACAGTGGCCTCCGTGTGGTGGGGTGGACGCGTCGCTAAACGCGCCGGTGGTGATGAAAACTCTCCGCTCGAACTTCTCCTCATGGGCCGACGCCTCACCTTGCCCTTGTTTGTGACTTCACTCGTGGCCACCTGGTACGGTGGTATTTTTGGCGTGACCGCGCTGACTTTTGAGCGCGGGGTCTTCAACTTCGTCACCCAGGGCGCTTTTTGGTACGGAACCTACATCTTCTTCGCCGTCTTTCTGGTGAGCCGTGTACGCATGTACGACGCCACCGGACTCGCTGATCTGTCAGGAAAAATGTTCGGCAGCAGAGCGCGCCAACTCACCGCCGTGCTGGCCTTCGCGAATCTCTTGCCGATTGGGTACGTCGCGGGCCTCGGGCATTTTCTTGGACCACTCTTAGGCATTGGCTGGTGGCATGCGGCTTTGATTGGTTTGATGCTGCTCTACTGCTACGGACTTTGGGGAGGCCTGCGCGCCGTGGTTTATCCTGACTTCATTCAATGTATCGTCATGGTCATTTCCGTTTGGACCATCGTGCTGTTTTGCTGGGCCCACTATGGTGGTTACGAATTTCTCCAAGCGAATGTTCCGGCGACTCACTGGGATCCGACCGGTGGCAATGACTGGGGCGCACTTTTCATCTGGGGCGCGATCGCGCTCGGAACTTTGGTCGATCCGAATTTTCACCAACGGGTGCAAGCGGCGAAAGATTTACAAACGGCCAAGCGCGGACTGTATATCGCCACTGGTGTTTGGATTATTTTTGATATTGCCACGACTCTTGGTGGTCTCTACGCCCGGGCGGTTTTGCCCCACGCCCAGCCCGAACAATCTTATTTACTCCTCGGTTTGCAAGAGCTGCCGAGCGGATTTCGTGGCTTGTTCTTAGCAGGCATTCTCGCCACGATTCTTTCGACGCTTGATTCATATCTCTTCACGGCCGGTGCCGCACTGACGGCCGATCTCATGAAAAAACAAGGCAAGTGGTGGCTCAAAGGCGGCATGATTTTTTGTGGCCTCGCTGCCTGGTTAATCGCACCACTTTTTGGCGGCAGCATTGTGTTGGTGTGGAAAACTTTGGGCGGCATGATTTCCGCCTGCTTGTTACCCGCACTTTTGTGGGGGCTGTGGCGCCCCGGTAGATTGTCAGAAAAAGGGTTTTTGTCGTCTGTTGTGCCAGGCATTGTAGCCATGACGCTCTTCTCTATCACCAACAAGTACTGGCCTATGCCTTTCGATGAATTCTATGCCGGTCTCGCGGCCTCAATTTTAGGTCTTGTCTACTCACTGACGCGCAGCACTTCGGTAGCATCAACTCGCTAGACCTGCTATCGTGACTTCTCCAAATTCTTAGCAAAGGATGTGTTCGCGTGAGTACGAACAAAGACGCTTCTAACGAAGAAAAATACCGCCAGGCGCTGGATTACCATTCGCAAGGCCGTCCCGGTAAAATTGAAATCACTTCCACTAAGCCGTGCCTCACAGCCCGTGATCTCGCGCTCGCCTACTCTCCTGGTGTGGCCGGTCCATGCCTTGAGATCGCGAAGAACCCTGATGATGTTTACAAGTACACCGCCAAAGGAAACTTGGTTGCGGTTCTCTCCAACGGTACCGCCGTTCTGGGTCTTGGGAACATCGGACCTCTCGCTGGTAAGCCGGTGATGGAAGGTAAAGGCGTCCTCTTCAAGCGCTTCGCTGACATCGACGTCTTCGACATCGAGATCAACTCTCAGACAGTGGAAGACGTTGTGCGCACCGTGAAAGCACTCGAGCCAACGTTTGGTGGTGTGAACCTCGAAGACATCAAGGCACCTGAGTGCTTTGAGATCGAAAAAGCACTCATCGAAATCATGGACATCCCAGTGTTCCACGACGACCAACACGGAACCGCCATCATCGGTGGTGCTGCTCTCTTGAACGCTCTTGAAATCACCAAGCGTGACATCAAAGAAGTGAAGCTGGTTGTGAGTGGCGCCGGTGCCGCTGCCATCGCCTGTGCGTTGTTCTTCCAAGACTTGGGCATCAAGAAAGAAAATCTTCTGATGGTCGACTCGAAAGGTGTGATCTACAAAGGCCGCACGGATGGCATGAACAAGTACAAAGACATGTTCGCCGTTGAGACCAAAGCACGCACGCTCGCCGATGCCATGAAAAACTGCGACGTCTTCATCGGTTGCTCGGCCAAGGGCCTCGTCACACAAGACATGGTCAAGAGCATGGCGAACGATCCGATCATTTTCGCCATGGCCAACCCTGAACCAGAAATCACCCCGGAAGAAGTGCACGCTGTACGTACCGACGCCATCATGGCGACCGGTCGCTCAGACTACCCTAACCAAGTGAACAACGTTCTCGGCTTCCCCTTCATCTTCCGCGGTGCCCTCGATGTGCGCGCTCGCAAGATCAACGAAGCCATGAAGATCGCGGCGGCCCGCGCTCTCGCTGAACTCGCGAAAGAAGAAGTTCCTGAAGACGTGAAGCGCGCCTACGGCAACGAGAACTTTGCCTTCGGTCGTCAATACTTGATCCCAAAACCATTCGATAAGCGCGTGCTGACTCGTGTGGCCCCTGCTGTTGCCAAAGCGGCCATGGACTCGGGCGTGGCTCGGATTCACATCCCTGACATGGGTCTCTATGCTCAATCGCTGGCTGAACGTATGGGCCAGGGCGGATCATTCATGCGCCACATCCGCTCACGCCTTCCAGGCAGTGACCGCCCAAAAATTATTTTTGCGGAAGGTACAGAGCCACGCGTGCTGAAAGCCGTTTCGAGCCTCGTCGACGAAGGTCTGATCGATCCGATTCTTTTGGGCAGCAAGAAAGCCATCCACAAGAAGATGGATGCTTTGAATCTCGCTCACTTGAAAGAAATCGAAATCATGCACCCAGAAGACACGGATCATTACGAAGGTTTCGTCGAGAGCTACTTCAAGTCTCGCCAACGCAAAGGTGTTTCGGCATCGTTCGCGCGTGACGTGATGAAGCGCTCTAACTACTTCGGGTCTATGATGGTCACCAACGGTCTTGCCGACGGCATGGTCACCGGTGCCACACAAAACTATCCTGAATGTATGCGCCCGATCATGAAAGTCGTGGGCTCCACTCGCGAAGGCCGCTCGAAGGTTGCCGGCGTGATGGTGCTCGTGTTCAAGCAACGCGTGGTCTTCCTCGCTGACTGTACGGCACAATCGAATCCTACTACTGAAGACCTCGCCGACATCGCTGTCTCAACGGCTGAGCTTTACCGCCGTTTGATGAAGAAAGAGCCTCGTGTGGCTTTCCTTTCGTACTCGAACTTCGGTTCGAACCGTAGTGACTCTCCATCTTCCGTAGCTGCTGCTTTGAAGCTTGCGAAGAAGATGGATCCGACCTTGATCGCCGACGGCGAAATGCAAGCGGATGTGGCCACCAACCACGAAATCATGAAGACACTTTTTGATTTCTGCACGCTCGATAAATCAGCTGACGTTCTGGTCTTCCCGGACTTGAACTCGGCGAACATCAGCTACAAATTGTTGGTGCAACTCGGCGGCGCGACTCCGGTCGGCCCGATCCTGTTGCCACTGCAGTACGCGATCAACATCGTTCAGCGTACCGCGACCACAGAAGAAATCGTCAACATGGCCCACCTCACCGCTTTGATCTCACAGGAAATCAAAACCGGTCAGACGGCGAAGCACTAAGGAGAATTGTATGCAACGTGAAATCCTCAGCACCACCAAAGCTCCCGCAGCCGTCGGCACTTACAGCCAAGGCGTAAAACACCAAGGCGCTTGGTACTTCTCTGGCCAGATTGGCCTGGACCTCCAGGGCAACATGCGCGAAGGCTTCGATGCTCAGCTCGAGCAGGTTCTCAAGAACATCGACGGTCTTCTCGAAGGTGCTGGCCTCACGCGCGCTCATATCTTGAAGACGACGATCTTCATGACGGATCTCGCTCAGTTCGGCAAAGTGAACGAAGCGTATACGAAATTCTTCCAAGCTCCCTTCCCGGCTCGTAGCACGGTTCAAGTTCCAGCACTTCCGAAGGGTGCCGTGGTCGAGATCGAAGTCATCGCAGCTCAGGGCTAATCGATCTTATGATCTTTTCGCGTAAGTATGTTTTTGAATCTCGCAAGACCCGCGCATTGAGACTTGCTCTCAATGCCGCGGTTGTTGTCGGTGGGATCATTCTTATTTATGCGACCTTCCTCGTTTTCACCGTCGTCACCTCTCGCACAGAAACCAAGCGCACCGCCGAGGGTCTCTACCAGAAAGCACCGGATGCCATCGTCGTCTTCACCGGCGACAAGGGACGCATCAAGCGGGCGCTGGAGCTCACGACGAAGTGGCCTGAGGCTAAGATGCTCATCTCGGGTGTGCATGGTTCAAACAACCTTAGAACCATCATGGCAGGCCATCAGGATGCCGAGACCATTCTGGCTTCGCCGATGCAAGTAGATATTGATTATGAAGCGGTAGATACCCTGGGCAACGTACGCGAGACACTCGAACACATGGACAACGCTCAAGAGAAAATCGAGCGCGTCCTGGTCGTGACTTCCGACTACCATGTGCTGCGTGTGCGCATGATCTTCCGCGCACAGATAGGCAAACGCCCACTGGCGATTTACTACGAGGCCATTCCTAGTGATTGGTCATCCATGAGCAATATCAAAAAGCTCATCATCGAAAGTCTCAAGACATTGAGAGTTTGGTTTTTGCTGACGTTTGCCTAGCTTCTAAAGAACCCAACCGGCCGGAAGTGTACCCACGTTACAAACAGTTGTGCCTGGAGGAACGTCGTTGTTACCCAATTGGTAAGGGACTACGTAGTTCAAAGTCCCTGGCATATCAAATTCTGGCAATGGCACAACGACTGGTGGTTGGTAGATATCGCAGTACTTAGTGGCCCAGTCTGTATAAAGCACAGGGAGATCATCTTCCCCAGTTAGCCGAACAAAAGCGCTTGTGGTCGTCTTATCTGAGATAAGAGTTCCATCGCTTTTCTTCTTGAGAGTACGACGCTTGAGATTCCATTCCGTCGCAACAAATGCGGGATACGCGAAATTGAAGGTGTAAGTGTCTGTGATGGTATTGTACTCAGCGGCTTCAGTCGTACTGTACTCACGAGACACCGTTAATGGTCCTTCACTGCCACCTTTTGCTGTAACATCTTGGTGCTTGCGACAAAGTTGCTCTCGGAGATCCCTTATCATGGTTTCGTTTGTGCTAATGGGGATACGTAGAAAATAAGGAACAGTCGTTGTTACATCGTCGGTAATCGCCAAATAAAGATTTGTCCCGTCATTCTTCCAGATGCGAATTTTCGTAATAATGGGTGTGGTGCCGCCCGACTGGGTGTGCTTCCAGGCATCGTTTCTTTCCCAATCAGTAGAAGCGTAAACGAGACTCGATTTTTCTACAAAATTCTCTACAGTACCTGCCAGCTCAGCCTTGCATTCTGTGTAAGCACGGCCACGGATCGCATCTTGATCAGCATCACTTAGCTTTTCCCATACGGATTCCGTCTTGCCGCAAGCGGATACAAGAACTGCCAGTACGAGAAATGAGAGAGTCCATTTCAAAACTTATAACCCCCGCCCACGGCGATGATGGTGACAGGATCTATATCGGCATCATTGTCGGTTCGCTTTACGAAGGCACCGGCAGAAGAGCCAGAGGCCCCACCTTCGAGCTTCTTCTCACGAATCGTACGTTTATCGAGGCTGATGTTGACCTGGGTGGCCTTGAGGTTCAAGAAGAAGCCGCTGCTGGTCGAGAGAAAGTTAATCCCGGCGGTGACTGAATTCGTGGTGAACTCGTCTTCCATGATGAAGTCGTATTGATCCACGCTGGCGGCGTCGAAGTTGTACTCTTTGCGCTGGTAGGATGTGCCTTTACCTACGCCGGCTTCAACGAAAAGTTCCATCGCCATGTAGGTCATGTCGCCGAGAAAGATGTTCTTGGTTTTGTAGTCAAACATCCAACCGAAGTGGGCCACCGCATCCGCACCGTAGTAGGAGCCAGTGTCTTTCTCGTTAGAAACTTCGGTCCCTGGAAATTCTGGATCGGCGGTTTGAATGCCTTCGAACAAGGTCCCCATGTAGTACCCGTCGACGCGGCCTTGGAAGACAAAACCCCAACCGAGATAGAACTCACGACCGAAACCTAAGCGTGCACCGTAGAGGTCACGTTCTTTTTCTTTGAAGTAATCACTGGCGCCCGTGAACTCAAGTGGCAGGGTGTACTTCACGGTCTCGAAACCAAAAATACTCACCCAGTTGCTCTTGCGATGATTGAACTTGTAATCGTCTTCGTCGATTTCAACTTTTGATACGGCAGCAGGTGCTGGTGCGACTGGTTCAACTTTTTCTTCCACCACCGGGGCCGGCGTGGCTTCAACGATTGGTGCAGCTGTTTCTTCGGCCACAGGAATATCTTCAATCGCGACTGGAGTGGGCTCTACAAGTGCTGGCACATCATCAGCTCGAGCTGGTGGAGCGGTCTCTTCTGCGATGGCCGGTGCCGGGGCTGTTTCCACAGGAGTGGCACTCTCATCGATGGTGAGCGCAGAGGTCTCTTCCACCAGAGGAGCATCCAGCATGGGTGCTAACTCTTCTTCAGTCATGGGCAACGGATCAAGTGTCGCCGTCTGGGCGTACCCGACAAAAGAAGTCAGAATGAGAGCTGCAGTGATGATGATTTTCATTCTTCTATTGTCGCCAGAGGCCACGCGGGCAGTCAAATCTTAAGCTCTTGAGACCGTGATGACTTCTTCCATCTGCTCGATGGCAGAGATCGTTTTAAGGAGTTCAGAATAGTCCTTAACCTCAATCTCAAACACAAAGCTACCCTTCTGATCTGGCAGAGAGCGGGCCATGGCGGCGCGGATGTTGATCCCGCCATTGGTGATGGTCTTAGAGATTTTCGAGAGAATTCCTGGCTTGTCGTGGGTCATGACTCGAATGTTCACCGGGTGAGCAAACGCATAGCCGCGGTTCCACTCAACATTCAAGCGACGCGAGTTTTCAACCTCATGGGCACGATGGCAGCCGACGGTATGAACGGTAATGCCCCGACCGCGGGTGATGAAGCCGACGATCGGATCACCCGGAATCGGATTACAGCAACGGCCCATGCGAACCTGTACATCGTCCAAACCGTCGACGATGACAGCATTATCACGGCCCATCGAACGACGAGCGTTCTTAGCAACCTGCTCAGCGAAGGTCTCTTTGGGAGTCTCTTCCTGAATTTCTTCTTTGTAGTCGATGCCTTTCACCAAGGGCAAAACATCGCGCAGAGCGTGCATGCCAGCACCGATCTGCACCTGCAGCTCTTCGAGCGTTTTTACATGAAAGTGATCGTAAGCATCGTGGAAAGCGCCCTGCTTCTCCAAAGCTTTGGCGGTGGTGCCGTAACCCTTGAGAGCACGGTCCAGCATTTCTTCGCCATCAATGTGATGTTTATCGCGTTCAACTTTCTGGAGGTACTGTTTGATCTTTGTGATCGCGCGTGAGGTCTTACAAATTTTTAGCCAGTCCTTCGACGGCACCTGCGTTTTTGATGTGAGCACTTCAACCGTGTCGCCAGACTTAAGACGGTATTTCAGTGGCACCATCTTGCCGTTGACCTTCGCACCGACGCACTGGTTCCCCACTTGCGTATGGACCGAGTAAGCAAAATCCAACGCCGTGGCGCCATAGCGCAGTTCTTTGACGTCGCCGGCCGGTGTGAAAATGAAAATCCCGCCGACGTCCAAGTCGTTCTTCACCACGTCCATGAACTCGCTCGAGTTCGTGACGTTCTGGTTGAACTCCATGAGTTCTTCAACCCACTTCAATTTGGTGGCGGGAGCACTCTGGTCCCGTTGTTTGTACTTCCAGTGTGCAGCGACACCGCGTTCCGCAACTTCGTGCATTTCAAACGTACGAATTTGAATTTCGATCCGCTCCGCACCAGGTCCAATGACCGTGGTGTGAAGTGATTGGTAGTTGTTCACCTTCGGAATCGCGATGTAGTCCTTGAAGCGGCCAGGAACAGGAGTGAAAGCACTGTGGATGACACCCAAGACTTTGTAGCACTCGGTGATGTTGCCGGTAAGGACGCGGAAGGCGAGCAAGTCTTGGATCTGATCGAAGTCCACTCCCCGCTGCGCCATCTTCTTATAGATCGAGTAGAAATGTTTCGGACGACCACTCACATCGGCCTGGACACTGTACTCCAAGAGTTTTTCCTGGATGGTGTCGATGGTGTCACGGATGTATTCTTCGCGCTCAGCCTTCTTCATGCTGATTTTTTCAGCGAGGCGGTAGTAGGTATCCGGATGGAGATAGCGCAAGCACAAATCTTCCAACTCACCTTTCACCGAGTTGATACCCAAGCGGCTCGCGAGCGGAACGTAGATGTCGAGCGTCTCTTGCGCCTTCGCCATCTGCTTTTCTTTTGAGACGTACTGGAGCGTGCGCATGTTGTGCATGCGATCGGCGAGCTTCACGATGATCACGCGCAGGTCCTGTGCCATGGCGACCACCATCTTACGGAAGTTCTCTGCTTGCGATTCTTCTTTGCTCTTGAACTTGATTTTAGAAATCTTCGTACAGCCCACGACGATCTGCGCGACGTTCTTCCCAAAAAGTTTTTCAATCTCTTCTGGCGAGACTTCGCAGTCTTCGACGGTGTCATGAAGCAGACCGGCCATGATGCTATCCATGTCCATCTTGAGCTTCACGAGGGTCGTCGCCACGTTCAACGGATGGATGATGTACGGTTCACCCGAGCTGCGTTTTTGCTTAATGTGTTTGAGCTCCGCGAACTCATAGCACTTCCGCAGAAGAGCGATGTCACCCTCTGGGTTCGATGCCTCGACACGACGAACCAGTTCATCCACCGTGAGATTCGGTTCGTGAGAAAAATCGATGCGTTCCGAAAACATCAGCGCCCCTTCAATTGACTGGCGACGATGCTCGCGAGTTCTTTGTAGGCGCGCTCCACCTCATCATTCGTGATGAGGGAGTCGTAGTCATGGGCACGAGTGAGTTCAACACGAGCATTCTTAAGACGCTCTTCGATCACATGCGCCGGGTCCGTGGCGCGACCGCGCAAACGTTTTTCCAAATCATCAATCGATGGCGGGCGAATAAAAATCACGTGTGCGCGAGCACCGAAGATTTTCTTCATGGCATCGGCACCTTGCACATCGAGATCAAACAGTAGCGCTTTGCCTTCTTTGGTGCCTTCGTTCACGAAACCTAAAGAAGTCCCATAGTAGTTCGAGTGAACTTTCGCCCATTCAATAAAATCGTTGCGAGCGATGCGAGCTTCGAAGTCTTGTGGGGTGATGTAGTGATAATCAACGCCATCACGCTCACCCGGGCGCATCGGACGAGTGGTGCAGGAAACAGACCAGTGCAATTCCGGATGTTCTTTTTTGAGGCGTTCTAAGAGCGTGCTTTTGCCCGTGCCCGATGGGGCACAAATAACGATCAGACGACCTTTAGGATGGGCGGTTTCGGTCATTCCAGGTTCAACGCTTGTTCTCTGATTTTTTCGAGCTGTACCTTCATTTCTACCACGTTTTGCGAGATTTCCATGTGGGCAGATTTCGACCCCATGGTGTTGGTCTCGCGACCCAGCTCCTGGAGCAGGAAATCGATTTGGCGGCCAACTTCTCCGGTACCTTTCATGACCTCACGTAGCTTCGCCACGTGGATCTTCGCCCGATTGATTTCCTCGTCTATTTCGAGTTTCTCGAGATAGAAGATCACTTCCTGCATGAGCCGGCCCTGATCAACTTGAAAGTCTTTCATGCGCTCATTGAGTTTCGCCGTGAGTTTTTCTTTCATCATCTCAGGGTACTGACCCTTCAAGACTTCATTCTTCAAAAGTAGTTTTTCGTAATCCGCGAGATGCTCTTGTAATTTATTCACCAACGAGAGGCCCTCATTAGCGCGCGAGGTTTTCAGTAGACCCATGGCTTTCGTGAAAGCATCCAGCACCAAAGGCGAAAGCTCTTGGCCCTTGTCGCTTTCCTCTTCCTTCAAAAAATCTTGGCGCAAAAAGTCTGTAGGAGATGCACTCATCTGCACTTTGCCTTCGAGCAACGGCATGATGGTTTCGAGCCAGGCTTTGACCTTGGCGGTGTCGAGACTGGATTCCGTCGGCGCATCGGGACGGCGCTGATAGGTGACGGCGATATCAAACGTGCCGCGCTTAAATTGCTTTTCAAGTTGGCCGCGCATGTCGAACTCTAGTGACGAGAGCGCGGAGCCCATCTTAAAACGGAAATCTTTAAAACGATTGTTCACCGTCTTGATTTCTACGACGACGTTCCACTTCGTGGCCGTGGCTTCACCGCGACCAAACCCTGTCATTGAATAAACACTCATGCATCGGCACCTGTAATTGTGTCGTTGCCCATGCGACGGAATTTTTCAAAACGCTCGTCGAGCAGTTTTGCGGTAGGAATTTTTTTAAGGAGATTGAACTCACGCACGACAGCTTCTTTCACCGAATTGATCGCGATGGCCGGATGGCGATGAGCGCCGCCGACGGGTTCTTTGACGATACCGTCGATGACTTTCAACTCAACCGCTTTGTTGGGTGAGAGCTGAAGGGCATTGGCCGCGGTCTCTGCCATCTTAGGATCACTCCACAAGATAGAGGCACATGACTCAGGTGAAATCACCGAGTACACGCTGAACTCCATCATGAGTACGCGATCAGCGATCGCAATACCGAGAGCTCCACCAGACCCACCTTCGCCGATCACCACTGTGACGATAGGAACTTTCACGCCAAACATTTTTTCTAGGTTCTCTGCGATCGCCAAGGCCTGGCCGCGCTCTTCCGCGCCGATTCCTGGATAAGCACCCGGTGTATCAACGAAAGTCAGAACCGGCACACCGAACTGAGAGGCCATCTCCATCAAGCGCAAAGCTTTACGGTAGCCTTCGGGTTGCGCCATACCGAAGTTGTTACGAATCTTATCTTGGGTCTTGCGGCCTTTCTCGATACCGATGACAGCAATCCGCTGACCTTCGAGATAGCCGAAGCCACACACCATGCACGGATCATCAGAGAAGCGGCGGTCGCCATGGATCTCATGAAAGTCGGTGACGCAAGCTTCGATGTAATCGATGGCATGGGGACGACTTGGGTGACGAGAGAGAAGTGTGCGTTCCCAAGGTGAGAGGTTCTGATAAATCTCAACGATGAGCTTATCAACCTTGGCTTGCAGCGCTCCGATCTCGGCCGTGAGGTCGATGTTCGGACGTTCTGAAGCAAGCTTAAGTTCGCGGATCTGGTTTTCTAATTCGAAAACTGGTTTCTCAAATTCGAGTGTGTATTCCATAGCATTCCCTTGGTCTGAGGCGAGGCCCTAGATTACCAAGGGAAAGAGCGGTTTGTCCCTAACGAGCAGCTGAGGTCCAGCCTCCGACGCGGCCACTTTCGAAGAAAATATACTTCGCTGCGCCATCGCGGCGGTACATCCACCGCTCATTCTCATAGGTTGGGTTGCCAGCGAAGTCGACGCGATCGGGACGGCCCCATGACTCTTCCACTTCTTCTTTGCTCATCCCAGGCAGAAGCTCCCCTTGCTGAGCGGCCCAATGGTGCTCGAATGGCATGACGGGTGCTGTCTCAGCTAAGAATCCACGTGACGATAAATACTCTTCACGATCAGCTTTGCTTTTGAGTTGGAGAAAATAAATGCGCTCAGAAGTTGAACCGAGTTTCGCACGGTACTGTTGATAGTGAGTCGCCGCACCTTCAGACTGTGCCGATTCTAACTTTGCCAACTCATTCTCCAGAGATCGATCTTCACGTTCACGCAAGCGCGTTGTTTCGCTCGCTGGAGTCCGACGTTGCCACGCTTTTTCCGTGCGCCACGAACGCCCGGTATCACCCGGAACGACAGGAAAGTCTTCCCGTGGTTGGAAGAAGGTGCTGTCGTCATCTTCCATCTCCGCCAGATAGCTGCGATTGGGAACCATCGTGCAGGCCACCAAAGGGAGCACGAGAATCAAAAATAGAATGCTTTTCATGGGTCCTCCGTCAAAAACCTACACACTTTTCGGTTCCCCCCTGTCTGGACAATAGACAAGGAGGCCTGCCAGGCAAAGAATGCCCGGGCGGCACGGTCAACTAAACAGCTTTCCCTCAGGTTGCGCGCTCTGATACCCGATAAGTTTCGTGATGAACTTCTTGTTCAAAATCGAGGATCTGCTTAACAACGTGCTCTTTTGGCTCGGCCAGAAGTTCGTGCTGTTGTGGAATAAGATTTGTCCCGCGTGGATGAAGACGAAGTGGTTGGGTTTAAAGCTCAAGATCACTGAGTGGAAAAATTACCGCCCGAAGCTGAAGCCTCGCGACTTACTAAAAATCAAAGTCGACTACATGGGAGTTTTTGCAGCCGCCCTGGATGCAGGACAAAAGGCCTTCCAGAAATCGAAGCAACACTCTCCCCTCAAAGCAGTGGTCTCGGCGTTGTCAGCGCCCTTCGTCTATCTCTTTCAGTGGGCCGCCAGTCTCAAGCCGGCGCACTTCATCATTTTGTTTGTCTTTACCACGGCTTCTATTCTGTCGGTCATGGGCATTGTGATTCAATCGAAAAAGATGCTCCAGTCAGATGCCGCTGCTCGCGCGCCAGCCTCGGCAGAGGTCGCATATAGTCGACCGGCCTATCACAAAATCGATCAACGCGAGATCTCATTCAACAACGTTAAAATTCCAGTCTACATCACCGGGCTCAATGAGCTCCGCGCACTGATCATCGATTTCAGCGTAGTGACCTCAAACCGCGCCACGAAGCGGTGGTTAGAGAAAAACGAATTCCAGATGCGCGATCATCTGATTCAAACCCTCGAACCTGTTTTGCCATCGTTTCCGATGACCGACGAAGGCCGCGCGATGATCACCGACAAACTTAAAGCCGAACTCAACGTGTTTCTGGTGAACCACCATGTTGAGGGTGAAATCAAAGAAGCCCGCCTGGTTTACATCCTCGCCCACTAAGTTTCCTGTAGCCACGACTTCAATGTCTTTGGGTTCACACCCAGCTCTCGCGCCGTGCGCGTGATTTCTCCACGACAGCGTTGGAAAGCTTGCCGCGCATAATGGCGCTTCACTTCTTCCATCGAACGCAGAGGTTCTTCAGAGCTGGCAATCCCACTCAGATCGCTACTCATCGTGAGGAGCTTCTCATCCCAACAATCGAAATCGAGCTTCCGTGTTTTACTGCGAATCTTCTTCGCCGAGAGGTGGCCATACAACTGGCGCACATTCCCGGGCCACGGGAGTGTGCGGTAAAAATCCGTCAGCTTACTTCCCACCACGACTTGATTTTCAATGCCAAAAAGCTGGCAGTGACGAGTGATCTCTTCTGGTTTTTCACGTAACGGACGCAGATCAGCCACCACTCCCTGCCCTAGCCGAAAGTAGAAATCCGCTCGCATGCCACCGTCATTTACAAGGCGACGAAGCGAGCGGCCTGAGGCAAAAATCATCCGCGCATTGGTGCGCTCCTCTCTCACTGCGCCGACGGGGCGGAAAAACCCACGGTCTAAAAACAGTAACAACTTCACTTGTAACTCTGGCGTCAGCGAATCGATCTCGTCGAGAAAGAGTGTCCCGTCACTGGCCTGGGCCAAAGCACCCGCACGATCCGCATGAGCACCGGTAAAGGCTCCGCGCTTGTGACCGAAGAGTTCTGTCTCCACCAATCCCGCGGCCAGCGAGGCCACGTTCAACGTCACAAAAGCTCCTCGTCTTCCAGACTGCGCATGAATCTCGCGCGCGAGATGACTTTTTCCTGTACCCGTTTCACCTTGTAAAAGCACCGGCAGTGAAGACGTAAGGACGCGGGGATCTTGCAAAGCTTCGGGGAGTGCAGGAGGGAGATGTGCCGCCGTCAGACCTTCGCGCCGAAATTCTAAGCGCCCAGGTGAATCGAGTCCGAGAGTGTCGTGACCTTCCAAAAAAGCTTCCCGTCCCCACTGGCCGTTCACGGTAAAAGGCGTTCCATCTATTGAACGCAACAAGAAGCGCGACTCTTCTTGCACCGGAACGAGTTCGAGGCGCCAACGAAAGGAGCGAGGCTGCGCTCCCGGAACACTAATCAAAGGGACATTTTCTTTTTCGTGGTCTCCCTCAGGGACAATGTCCCACTTGGTACGATTGAGTGGAATACGACGACTGGGTCGGGCCGGTGTGATGACCGCACAGCTATCACCGTAACGCAGGCCTGTAAGTTTGAGTTGTTGCATGAAGTCCTCCTCGTGGACGGCGAACATGGCGCAACAGAATGAAGGAAAACATGAAAAACGTTGCTGATTGAGGGATATCTCAACTTTGCAACGCTAGACGCATCCTCGCTCAAAAGGCACAATGGCCTCATGGCGATTCAAAAAGGCAAAACCGAATTTCTTATGGGCATCGACAAGGTCGATCAGCTCATCATGTGGCTAGGCGAACACCCGGCCGCTCAAGGCGTGGCCTTCATCGGTCGCTCGAACGTCGGCAAGTCCTCCTTCATCAATGCGATCTTTGGTAAATCAGTGGCGCGGGTTTCTAAAACGCCGGGTCGCACTCGCCAAGTGAACGTCTTCAAGTTCGACTGGTTGCCGGAAGGCGAGAAAGTTCCTAAGCAATTTTATCTTTTCGATGTGCCAGGATATGGCCATGCCGAAGTCTCGAAAGAGATGGGCCGCAATTGGCAGATCTTACTCAGCACGTTTTTCAAAGGTGTCAGTGGAAAAGTTTTGCTGCTTAATTTGCAAGATGCCCGTCATCCGCTCCTTGAAGCCGATTTGCAATTCCAAGAATACATTCATCAGTTTGAGCTCGAGACGTACTTAGTCTTCAACAAAATTGATAAACTCAAAACGCAGAGCGAGCGCTTTGTGCTGCAAAAGCGCATGCCCGAGATTTATGAAAAAAATAAATGGGTGAAGCAGATCTATTTCGCATCGGCCGAGAAGGGCACCGGGGTGCCTCAGGTGATCGAAGGGATGATGAATTTTCTTTTGAAGAGCTTGATCTAGTCGAGCGGCTTTTTCAAATCCTGCACTTGGCCTTCCATATCGTGCAGCAAGTTTTCCAAATCTTCGGCGTGAGTCATCAGAACACGCACTCGCGGTTCCTTCCACTCGAGCTCTCCGTCCTTGATCGCTTTGGCCACCAGGCGGCCTAACTCTTCATAAGTTTCATGGAGATCGCCACTGGCCTTGGAGGCGTGGATCATCTTCATGCCGATGGCCGTCGTGCGGCGCAACTCATGTTCGCAGGCCTGTAAAACGCCAATCGCTTTTTTACGCCAAGACTCGTTGTTTGGATCACGCATGGCCGTTATTATGCCTTAAACGGCTCAATCAGCAATGCTCAGAGGCTTTTTTCCCATGCATCTCAGTCAAGCTTTCAGCAATATCTGGGGCGTCTCGCAGGAAGACGATGCGAAAATCAGAGAGGTTTTCGAGGTCTTGCGCGTGAAATACGCAGGTTACGAAGACCCCTGGGGCTTCAACCTAGAGCTTTGCGAAAAAGCCTTACGCGCCATTCTTCCGTTTTATCGGCGTTATTTTAAAGTCCGGGTTTTTGGTCAGGAAAATGTCGGCGATGTTCCCTACCTCGTCGTCTCAAATCACACCGGACAAATCCCACTGGATGCCATGCTCATCACCATGGCGTTTTTGATTGATGTGCAACCGCCCCGTGTTCTGCGCGCGATGGTGGAACGCTTTATGGCGCAACTTCCTTTCATAGGTGACTTCGCTGCACAAACAGGAAGCATCCTCGGTGACCGCGCGAACTGCCAATATCTCCTGGAGCACAAAGAATCCATTTTGGTTTTTCCGGAAGGTGTACGTGGTGTGAGTAAAAACACCACGCAGTTTTATAAAGTGCAGACTTTCACGCAGGGCTTTTACCGAATCGCACTTCAGCAACACACGCCCATCCTTCCCATCGCCGTTGTCGGCGCTGAGGAAATGTTCCCGTTCACTTGGCACGTGAAGAGTCTCGCGAAGCTTTTGAGTTTACCGGCACTCCCGTTGACCGCGAATCTTTTCCCACTCCCTTCGCCGATTGATATTCACATCGGTAAACCCATTATTGTTCCCGACGATCTCTCGGCTGAAGCTCCTGACAAAGACATCAAAGAGCAAGTCATGAGAATTGAGGGGCAGATCAAAAAAATGCTCGCGGTTGGTCTCAAGCATCGCAGGCCTTTCTTTGATGAGATCAGAAAACCGCTTTCAAAATTCATTCTCAAACAGGACCGCGAATGAATATCTTGATCATCGGCATGGCCGGCGGCCTGGCGCAAATCACGGCACGCTTGATGCTCTCTGAGAATCCGACGTGGACCATCATGGGCGTGGACTCACGCTCGCTTGATAAAGTCTCACCCTTGCCAGGCTTGACGACGTTGAGCATGAAATACTCTCGCGGAAATTTCGAGAATCTTTTCCGCAGTCACAAGTTCGACGCCGTTCTTCACCTGGGTCGC
This sequence comes from Chloridella minuta, assembly GCA_032273045.1. NCBI lineage: Eukaryota > Xanthophyceae > Mischococcales > Pleurochloridaceae > Chloridella > Chloridella minuta. Next base: position 64,975 of record JAUKPQ010056873.1, on the reverse strand, counting down.
ATTTCCCATAGCTCCAATGATGCCGATGTCCTCGCGAAGCGCTTAGAGATTTCCGTGATGGGCACCAATCGCATTCTAGAACTTTGCTTACGCTCCGGTGTCAGCAAAGTGATCATTCTTTCGACCTTCCACGTCTACGGCGCGCTTCCGGATAACTCCATTTTCCTGACAGAAGATGCTCCGCTCAAAGCGAGCATCAAGCATCCCGAGCTGCGCGATGTGGTTGAGATGGATCAGATGTGCGGCCAGTTTATGTGGAAGCATCAAAACGAACTCTCCACTGTCGTTTTACGGCCATGCAATATCGTTGGGACACAGATTGAAAACACCATGAGTCGGTACTTAACGACACCCATGGCGCTGCGGCCGATTGACTACAATCCGTTTTTCCAATTCATCCATGAGTTTGATATGGCGCAAGTTCTCTGCAGCTCTATCAGCAAGCTGCCCACGGGCACTTACAACGTGGCCGGTAGTGAATTTATTTCTCTGCGTGAAGCGCTTGATCTCGTCGGTTCGAAAGGTCTTCCCTTTCCCATCATTCTTGCGAAGGGCATGAATGATGTTTTGAAGTTAATGAATATCCAGGTGCCTGAGTATCTTTTGGATTATCTAAAGTTCTCTTGCCTCATCGACAACCAGAATCTGCGCAAGCACCTCGGGGACAATTTCCTGCGCTTTAAATTGCGTGAAACCCTAGAGCTGATCCGGCTTCGCTAAAAATTCAAGAGAGGACGCTATGCGCGAATTTTACCCTGAGATCGAGCCATTCAATTCCGGAATGATCAAAGTCGATGATCTCCACACTTTGTACTACGAAGAAGTTGGCAACCCGAAGGGCAAACCGATCGTGTTTGTTCATGGTGGTCCCGGCGGCGGTGTCGATCCTAGCATGCGTCGTTTCTTCGATCCGAAAGTTTGGCGCGTGATTTTATTCGATCAACGCGGTTGTGGAAAATCCACGCCGTTCTCCGAGCTCAAAGACAACACCACATGGGCCTCAGTTGAGGACATGGAGAAAATCCGTACTCACTTAAAGATCGATAAATGGACTGTGTTCGGTGGCTCGTGGGGTTCAACCTTGGGTCTTGCCTACGCCATCAAATGCACCGAGCGTGTGAACGCACTCATTCTGCGCGGGATTTTCCTTCTGCGCGAAAAAGAAATCCGTTGGTACTACCAAGAAGGCGCGAGTTTTATTTTTCCGGATGCGTGGGCCAAGTACCTTGCTCCCATTCCGCAAAATGAACGCCACGATCTCCTGAGCGCGTTCTACAAGCGCCTCACCTCGAACGACACGAAAGTCCGCTCGGAAGCCGCTAAGGCCTGGAGCGTGTGGGAAGGCTCCACCTCAAAACTTTTCTTTGATCCGAAATTCGTCGAGCGTTTTGCCGATGATGGATTTGCCGATGCCTTTGCGCGCATCGAATGCCATTACTTCGTGAACAAGGGCTTCTTTGAAGAAGACGGATGGCTGCTCAAGAACGTCTCTAAGATTCGCCACATCCCTACCTGGATTGTGCAGGGCCGCTACGACGTGGTCTGCCCAGCGACCTCGGCCTATGAGCTCCATGAGGCCTGGCCGGAATCTCAGCTGCATATCATCCCGGATGCGGGCCATTCAGCGTCTGAGCCCGGCATTAAGTCCAAATTGATCGAAGCCACGGATTATTTTGGGAAGCAGTCGTTGACTTGACTCGGTGCGCTTTTTAGAATCGCTAAACATGCCCGGGTGGCGAAATGGTAGACGCAGAGGATTCAAAATCCTCCGACTAATCATCGTGGGGGTTCGAGTCCCTTCCCGGGCACCATTTAAATAAAAACAACCACCGTAAGGTGGTTTTTTTATTTAAACCGTCTCCAGAAGGGACGAGAAGACGAAAACTCCGGCCTGCTGTGCAGGCTGAGCGAGCGTGATGCGAGCTCAAGGAGTTTGAGGAGAGGCCACGCAGAGCACGAGCTGGAAGCGAATGATCGTAGTGGCCGAGTCCCTTCCCGGGCACCATTCAGTAATAATAAAGGACCCATTCGGGTCCTTTTTTATTTCTATCTACTCCATATCCTTCACTGAACACTTCACCTTTTCTTCCATCGATCTTCCCTTATGAGTCACCAACAAATTCCCCTTCATGATCTCAGCTCCAAACTTTCCTGTAAGACCAATCCTTGCTGAGTTGAAAGGCCCCCTACAGCCATCCAATTCATGAACCGCAAAAACAGCGATGATATCGCTATAAGATTCGGCCGTATCTGAGCCCGCACTCATGTCGACTTCAAGGCATGGATTACGACTTGTGTCCCCCGACATCGTAAAAAGCTTTATCCCGTTGTTAAGCACAGTGACCCTCGAGTACTTGTCATAAAAACCGTCATAGACGAAGGTCGCTGAAAGACCTGCGCCATCGACCGGTGCACATTGAATCAATGTGTGGGGTCTGGCGTGGGCGATCGTAGTAATCAGCATCAATCCAATTAGTAGTTTCATCTCTATCTCCGTTTTCTTAGTTTAGAATTAAATCTTTGACGACAAGTGTTTCGCACTTACCTGAGCGACGTAACACGTCCACTCCATAGTAAATGTCGTTTTCTTCAGAATTCACTCCCTCCTCAAATTCCGATCTCACGACGACTATGAATGAAGACACTCCATCTTGCTTTCGTGCATTAGTGATCGACGTTTCTGAAACGGGTTTGCCAAGTTTCAGGGTTTGCTTTTGAGCAGAGACGATCGCCGCTGTGTAGCACGGTAACTTCAAAACATCGGGTACGAAGATCCCTGCGTGCGAGATCGTGGAGATGAGAAGTAGGCCCATTGTGAGAATCGTTTTCATGAGTGCTCCTTTGAAAGTAATTGGAGGCATTCATAGACCACATTTTCGATCGAGGCCCGACCGCATTTTGCCGGCCCTACCTTCTTTCACGGATTCGCCCTCTGGGAAAAGCTGAGTGAACACTGCAAACATCCACCGCATCATCAATGACCGGAATTCCAATAGATCGGTGACTGGCCATCAATGGTACTGTGCAACAGTTGGACACTTCTTGGGTCGTGGAACTCAATTTAAACTTAATCTATCTGGCTTTTTAGAATACCGTGCGCGAGCGGGGTATTTAATGGTTACAATAGAGGCTGCAACACTCATCCCAAGGCCTTCACGTGAAAGTCGTCATCGTCGCCGTCCCGCTTATCAACACGAGAATTCCTCCGCTTTCTATCGCCATGCTCGCAGGCCAGCTCAAGCGCGACGGACACGAAGTCAAATCTTTCGATTTTAACATTGAGACCTACTGGGCCGTGAGCGACGAACTGAAAACCTACTGGACCTACTACAAAGGCTTCCAGTGGCTGGATAACAGCCATTTCGAAACCTACATCTACCCGAACATCATCGGTCAATTCGTCGACGTTTGGTGCCAGAGAATTCTCGCTGAAAAACCAGATGTCATTGGCATCTCAGTCACCGCCAGTCCCTCCGGAACGAGGCTCGCGGAGCGACTCAAGCAAATCCAGCCGGATGTGAAGATTGTGATCGGTGGGCCAGCGTGCTCGAAGATCTACAACGACGAACGCTACAAACCGTCAGGACTCTTCGATGCCGTCGTCCACAATGAAGGCGAGCTGACCTTCTCCGAACTCCTCAAGACCTACGCCGAAAAAAATATCATGACCGCGGTGCCCGGCTCATCGGTGTTCATTAACAAAACTGTCCTCGATGGCGGAACTCGGCCTGCGCTCATGGACCTCGACGTGCTCCCCTACCCTGACTTCGACGACCTCCCGCTTAAGAATTACATCGACGCTGATAACCCAGACACGAGCCGCTTCGAACTTCCGTTCTTTAGCTCGCGGGGCTGTCCGGCAAGATGCAATTTCTGCATGGACTACAAGATGTGGGATGTTTACTACCGCCAAAAAACTCCCAAGCGCATCGTTGAGGAGATGGTGTATCTGAGCGAACGCTATGGTGCTAAAGACTTCATGTTCATCGAACTCATCTTCAACGGACACAACAAAAAGATGCACGAGCTTGCTGAAGAACTCGCCAGTAGAAATCTCGGTTTCAAGTTCTGGGGTCATGGCAGGATTGATCCACGTCTCGATCTCGCGACCCTCAAGCTGCTAGAAAAAGCTGGCTTCTCGCACTTCATCTTTGGCCTAGAATCGGCTTCAACGCGCGTTCTGAAGCTCATGCGGAAAGGCTACTCCGCCGAGGCCGCCGATCGTGTACTCACTGACATGCGCAAGACAGAAATTCGCTGCTCAGTGAACATCATCACCGGTTTCCCCGGTGAGGGTTGGTGGGACTACTTCATCACCATTCTCTTCGTGCTGAAGCATCGCGAGGTCATCTCCGGTCCTCCGGGAGTCTGTGACTGTCACGCCACGTCCGGGTCCGATCTTTTCTTGTATCCCGAAAAGTTCAACGTCAAACTTGAGGACCATGAGTCGTATCGCAACTGGAGCACGCTCGACGGGCGCAACACACTGCGAGTCCGACTGATAAGAAAAGAAATCATGGTGTGGATCTTCAAACGGGTGAAGTTCAACTGGACCCACCCGTCGCAACGAAAACCTTCGCCACTCAGAAAAATGACAGAAGCGCTAAAGAATCTGTTTAAGAAAAAGCCGTTGGCTTCTGTAAATTAACTCACCCAACGAGGAGGAGACCCCTCCTCGTTTCTATCGTTTCACCTTTACGCGACCGTTAAGGGTGACATTCCTTCCGCAATCACACTCGAAGTCCTGACCTGTCTGTTCGATGGTGGCACGAAGATATTTCTTGTTATCGAAAGTGACTTTAATCTCACAGGCGTCTTGCTTAGCTGAAAAGGTGAGCTCGTTTTCCATCTGAAAGGCGGCACTGAAATCACACATGTTGGTCGTGCTGGGATTCACCGCAGACAAATCCATCTGGTAAATCTTTTTTCCATCGATCACGGGCTCCATCGAAAGATAAACAATGTCATCAGATGTTTCGGGAACGTACTCAACACGTCGACTGCTTGCGACGGCTCGCGTGGGGTCGACAATCTCATGAGCGCAGGCGGCAAGGAAAATGCTTAAGATGGCAACAAAACCAATTGTTCTCATGGTACTTCCTTTGAGGAGACGACTTTTCCCTAGTTACATTTATCGGAACCGGGATAGGAAACTTAACCTTAAGAACTGGGCATTTTAGTGCAGATTGTCCCCCGTTTAGCTGGCTAAGTAGTCCAATTCATTTCTGCAACCGAGCCATAACCATCGCTGTGCCGAACTCTCTTCCGAGAATCTTTTGCACTAGGGGACGCCCCCAGATCGGGCGGCGATGAAGCTCGAGAACCTTCAGGCCACTTGTGGCGATCAGCGCATCGAACTCAGCGAGAGTCATCTTATTGAGGCCACCGGCCACTTCATTGAAGCGCGTCGCTCCGTCATGGAAGTACTGGGCACGCCATCGAATGAGCGCTTTCTCAGACAGGATCAAGTGCGCCCAGGGAAAAACAGAAAAGAGATGACCCCCACGAGGATGACACCAAGGTGGCCCGAAGCTGATCCACACTTCTCCACCAGGTCGCAGACACCGTTGCATTTCTTTCATAATGAAGGCCGGATCATCAAAGTGCTCGAATGCATCGACGGAAATGACGAGGTCGACTTTCGCCGCGAGTTCCGCGGAGAGGTGGGTCGTGAACTGAACACCTGGAGCTTCCAGTCGTGCTTGATTGTCCGCGATGAGTTCAGGCCTAACGTCGAGTCCTATCGCCAGCCCAGCACCGAGCTGGGAAAGTTGTACGACGTCACCGCCGTGCCCGCAGCCAAAATCCACCACGGTTTTTCCTTTCACGATCGCACTGAACCCGACTCCGAAGATTCCAGCCAGCGGCAAGCGTGGCGTGTCGGTGGCTTTCGCAAGATCCAGTGGATAGAAGTGGCGTAGAAAGATGAACTGGAGATGTTCGAAGAGATTTATCATCAGCGCTTCGCCCCCGTTAGCTTCGCCCAGGCGAGCAGCAAAAGCGGTATAAAGAAGATCAAGGCCACAGGGCCCCACACAAATGAGTTCGTCGAAGAAACGACTCCCTCCACAGGATCGAAGGCACGCCCCTCGCCGTCGAAGTTCTTCTGCACGTATTGAACGAAGAACAGGTAGGAGCTGACAAGCCCTAGGCACGTTGAAAAAACAATCAGGATTTTTCTGAGCTTAGATCCCATGGTCGTGAGCGCTTCCCTTAGTTTTTCAAGACGGGATATTTATTGAAGCGCTCGTCCCAGGACGGATGCTTACGATAGAAAAACTCGAATCGAGCATCAGGATCTTTCGCAAAGGCTTCGTCTTCGAGCTTCTTGTCAAACTCTGCTTTTATGGCAGGATTCTTCAACATCTCCAGAGCGACATCCTCGGCCACGTAGTCTTCCATGTATTCTTTTTTCTCAAAAGCCGGATTAAAGAATCCCCAGGAGACGAAAGAATCCTTCGCACGCGGCTCAAAGAACTCGACGATGAGACGGGCCTTCGGCTGCGTAATCGGTACTAGAATATAATTCTTTCCTTCGACGATCTCTTCAACCTTCCACTCTCCTTCAACGGCTAGAGTTTGATGTCCTTCAGACGGCGCCGCTGAAAAAGTTGTCTTGGACGCGCGGAAGATCTGCATCTCAGCGGGCAACGGCTGCTTCCAGGGCCTGGTCTTTATTCCATGAACTGCTAAGCGGGGCAGGATCCAGCTCGCATCGGCCGAGCGAATGAAATACCCCAGCTGCGGAGCTTTAACCTCAAGAGTCGGTCGAAGTTCTTCGAAGAACGGGACGATCCAATCTTGTCCTACCTTTGGATTGTACTTCAAAACATCAGCGCCAGAGACTTTCGATTTTTTCTTGGTGAATTCGTAGCCTGGAAATGTGATGGTCGATGATTTTTTGGTGTGCTCGTACGCCAACTCTACATTGGCCCCTGCCAAACTCTTAGCGTCTTCGCTCTTCGCAAACTTCGCCCAATCTTTGCCGTGAGTCTGTGCCAACTCCAGAGACGAGAGGACAGTACTGATGTGCGTTTTCACCCGTGTCGCATAGTCTTTCCATGAATGAGTTTCCACTAGCATTCCTAGGCGATTGTTGGCCTGCCAGTAACCGTGCGCAAATCGCAGCGTTGAAACATAACGAGAAAAACCGGAGAGCGGATCACTTGGGTCTTCAAAATCCGGGTAAAACGGCAAGGCCATATGTCGACGAGCTTCCATCTTCTTAAGCAAAGCTGTCTCAAACTCGGTGCCTGCGGCGTGAAGCGGCGTGCTGCCATATTGAACAACTGGATGCACGATCAGGCCAACCTCTGGCTGAAACTGCGCACCGTTGGTGACATGCAGATCGAGACTCAGCGCTGGGTTCATCTTGTGCCAGAGCTTCAAGAGCGCCTGCATCTCTGGAGTATCCGCTTTCATGAAATCGCGGTTGAGATTGAGATTCTGCGCCGTCGTCCGCCACCCCATTTCTTCTGGGCCGACTTGGTTGGGTCTGTTCCAGGCCGCGAATCTCTCATGACCATCAAGATTTACGATGGGAATAAAAACTAAGCGGAGTCCCTTCAAGGGATCCGGTTTGATTCTCTTCTCCAGCACTTCTTTCAAAATGTAGAAGACGGCATCTTTTCCGTCGATCTCACCAGCATGAATACCGGCCTGCACCCACACCGTCGGATCTTTTTCATTGCCGACCACAAGATAAGGAAGCGAACGGTTTTCAGGAGTCGTGCCATAACTCAAGCACTGCACACGCTCCGGGAATTTTTTTGCAAAATTTTTACAAAGGGCCTGAGTCTCGTCAGCTCGCCCCGTCTTGGTCCAGCCAGATTTCTCGGCGACCGTCATGAGATCAGGCGCGGCCGCCCAAGAATGAAGAGACGTCAGAAGGAAAAGGAAGACGAAAGTATTTTTTTTCATGAAGGGCATTCTAGCCCACGAAAAACAGCTACGTGAAGAAACTCTTCTAGAGGGCCCGTGGGCGTTGATAGATTAATTTTTTTAAAAATCTTCACAGGCGGCTAACGGAGAGATTCTCAATTCACCTAAGTTTTTCTGAATGAATCCTTCTAAAATAATGAAATCACGATGCTCACGCTAGGTTGTTTATGACCTTAGACGTTTTTTTTGTTTTTCTGTTGAGTGACCCCCAAACTATCAGGAGGCCACCGTGTCAAACTTGTCCATCATGCTCGCATTACTTCTCACGTCGACGACTGCTTTTGCCCAAGAAAAGAAGCCAGTGAAGTCCACGGAGCCAACAACGACGGATGAAGCCGATCAAGCCATCACCAATCGTCGCCTTAGGGCAAGCGAAGGCTCCCTCTCAAAATGGTCCATCGCGACCTTCTGGAACTACCAAGGTGGTTCGATCAACGATCCGACAGATCCAGAAAGACCGAACATCGTGGGGGGTGGCAACGTCCAAACACTCCAGTCCCTTTCCGGCGAGGTGGGTGTAAAGTATCGCCTCACGAAGCTCGACAGCCTCACGGCGAGCACGGGCCTCTTCATGACGACACCGTTCCACAGCAAAATTGATGACAACTCCCCGCTGAAAGCTTCGTTCGACAAGAACTCCCGCAAGCTCAACATCCAGGATCCTTCTCTGAAGTACGCGCACCTAGATAAGATTTGGGGCATCCAATCCATCTAGTCTTTCATGGGCAAGTGGATCACGAACAACCAACTCACGGACCTCGAGTTTAGGTCCGAATACACTCTCTCGCAGAACTTCATGAAGGATGTGGGTGAGACGGGTTTCAGCTACGGCGCCGCCTTCATCGGTTACTTCTACGACTTCACGGGTGATGTCACCAACGCGGCTCTGACTGAACGTCTCGTTGGTCTCTATCCTCAGGCCGAGTACGTCATCAACGACATGTACAATCTCCGCACCGTCTTCGGCTGGCAGGTATTCGAGCAGCGTCGCAGTGACGATTCAGACACCTATACTAAGCGGAAGGTCTACCAGTCCGTGGGCCTCGGAATCTCCGTGACCCGCGACATCTTTCTCTATCCGAACATCCAGTTCATCCCGAGCAACATTCGCGACGACGTCACGAACATCGCCATGAGCGCGAACATCAACCTATTTTAAAAGGGACGGTGAGAGGGAAACCTCTCACCAGTTTCTTTGAATCGTATCCACAAGACCCGTAACACCCTTGTCCGCTGCTTCCGGTCCGTAGATGTAAGGATCGGTCGCCCGGTTCCCATCTTGCAGATCCCAGATCGTGGCCGTTAGCCACTTCCACGAAGCGTAGTAGTGGAAGGCATTTTCTCCCGCCCCACCAAAGACGGATTTTTTTGTCAGGGGCCAGAAGTGCTTCGCTTCTAGTTTCGGTCCATAGCTTTTGAGAATGATGAGCTGCTTTCGCTCGACGGGTGCCTGCTGGTAGAGTCGCTCGGCGATGCCACGATCGACGACGGTGTCTTGGTCGGCGTGCACGACAGTGACCTTCGTCTCCCGGGCAAGCTTCGCCCAGACGATCTCGTCGATGCCAGCTGGCTGAAAGAGCACCACGGCACGGGCTTTGAGTTTACTTCCGTTACGCTCAGCCACTCCCGCTGCCACGCCCGCAACGAACGCTCCCTTTGAGTGACCCGAGAAGATCACCTCGTTCACGTTCGCCTCAAGACCGAGCTGGACGAGAGCACACTCTGTGAGCGTTGCAAAATCCTGCCCCATCCGCTGCCAGTCTTGATCGAAGAAACCTTTGTCGTACTGCGGATGAACCGCGATGGCACCTTTGCCCGCTAAGTGACGAAGCGTCTGTTCGTAGTGCTCAACCCCAAGCGCTTGGCCATGGCCGTACACCACGAGAGGCAACTCTTGAGCGATCATTTCTCGAGGATAGAAAACGGCGACATCTCTTCCATCGCAGCGAACGTCTTTTCGTTCCACTGAGTAGGAATAAATTTTGCTACCTGGATGAGCCTCTGATGACGGTGGGCCAGGGAGTTCCTGAGCCACCGCCATAGAAGAGATCGCAAAAAATAAAAGAAGAATCTTCATTACGGGTACGCGCAACCAACTTGCGGAGTCATGCGAAGCTTAGAGACGTCCATCTGCTCCGCTGCGAGTGCGACGGCTTCTTCGTAGAGTTCCGGCGCAAGAGTGGGTGTCTTAGATAGAATGTAGAGTGAAAGAAGACTCGGGTCGCTCACGACAGCATAGCGGTAGTCCACATCAAGGCCAATGATCCAGTACTGACCCTTGTGGGGAAGACCGAAATCAACCGTGAACTGCGCGTTCGAGCGAGGATCATTGTTGGTGGCAAAACCACGAATCTCACGCAACTCTCCAGTCGCTGGCTCGTTGCACGAATTGTACACATCAACACGGCCTTGGCCGAGAGAGAGAACCTGACGTGAGCAGATGCAATTGCCTTCGAAGATCAGTGGATTACGGGCAATCTGGTACCAAGTCCCGAGGTAGCGTTCAACTTCTACGTAGGGAACGGTGCGGAGCTGGGCATGCGCTTTGTGAGTAAAAGCCACGAGCACAAGTGCGAGAGCCAAAAACCAATGAGAACGAATCATCTATAACCTCCACGATTTAATGGTTGTATAGATGGTATGAAATCAAAGTCGCGGGCAAAAGGCTACAAGCCCTCAACAAACTGAAGACTGGCCTAGTGACCTATGCTTTTACCACACTGCGATAACAGCGGATAAATCTCTCCCACATGACTTGCTCATCACCGGTATAGCCGATGCTGAATCGCAGGAGGCCTTCAGAGAGACCAATTTCTTTACGTTCATTCTCAGGAATTTCACTTGAAGTACTCTTGGCAGAGCAACTCATGAGCGTCCGAGAGAATCCTAGGGAGACAGCATACAATCCGAATTTTTCATCTTGTAGTTTGGTGGCCAGGACACGCGCCTGTTCCGCATCCGCGCACTCCAAAGTCAGAATACCGCCGAATCCCATCGACTCATCGATCATCGTTTTAAGCAATCCATGCTGAGCATGGGTCTCAAGCCCCGGGTAGATCACCGGAAGATTTTCTTTCGCCATGTTCTTCGCCAAGAAAAGACTGGTTTGCGAATGGGCCTTCATCCGCACGCCGAGGTGATCCATGCGCATATAAAGTTCGTGTGCCACACGCGGATCCATCACCGGACCTGTCAGCATGACAATCCCGGTATTCACATCAATAAGAGAAGCGATGAACTCTTTACTTCCGGCCACGGCGCCGGCGATGAAGTCGCTCGCACCCGAAATATATTTTGTGCAGGAGTGAACGACGACATCCGCACCGAGCTCCAATGGGCGCACCATCATCGGCGCGAAGGTATTATCAATCACGAGCTTCAGTTTGTGTTTTTTGCAAAGTGCTGCCATGGCTCGGATATCGCTTACTGCCAGCAAAGGATTGCTGAGAGTTTCCGCATACAGTACTTTCGTCTCTGGACGAATCGCCGCCTCGATAGCTTTTAAGTCGGTGGCCTCAACAAAACTAACGCTCAGTCCACGCGTAGGAAAAACGTTTTTAAAAAGCGCATAGGTTCCACCGTAGACTGTGCGAGAAGTGACGATATGCCCTCCCTTCGCGCCTTCGTTGTGAAAGATCTGCTCAACAGCGCAAGCGATCGCCGCCATCCCACTGGCGACACCGAGGGCCGCTTCGGCCCCTTCCATCGCGGCGATTTTTTGCCCGAAAATATTGACCGTAGGATTCGAGTGACGACTGTAGAGATAGCAGCCCTGCAGCTCACCCATAAAGGTGCGCTCCATATCTCGCGGATCCATGAAGGTTGATGTGGAGGCCACATCAATAACGGGAACAACTCCCCCTTCCTCACCAAAATGTTGAATATCTCTAATGGCTTGCTGCGCAGAATTTTTCATAGAAGCTAGAATAGGCGATTCTCACTATATAAGAGAGGCGCAGAGGGGAAAACATGGCCGACCATTTCACTCCAAACCATCTAATTCGTGTCTCTCCTGACGAGGCCACTCCGCTATTCCTCGCTTATTTTCTAACATTTTCACGCAATCTTAACTCAGTGGTGACTTAGTCATCTCAACTGTCATTCAATCATTGGCAACAAGATAACGGATTATCTTAAGGAGATTATATGAAGTTCTTATCACTGATGATTGTTGCTTCCCTGTTGAGCCCGACTGTTTTCGCATGTAGCGAAGACGGCACTGGCGGATTCCTTCCTGAAAACGATATGCAAATTCCAGTCGGCGATAAGAACGCTGCTGGCTTGACCGAAGAGCAGTTCAACGCTGTTATCGACAAGTACGAAACCATCTATGCTCCAATCGTAAGCGGCATGGGCGGTACTTTGAAAGTTGAGCGCAAGTGGACTGATGCAACTGTAAACGCATCAGCTCAGCGTTCAGGATCTACTTGGGTTGTGAACATGTACGGCGGTCTCGCTCGTCACGCTACAATCACTGAAGACGGTTTCGCTCTCGTTGTATGTCACGAAATCGGTCACCACCTCGGTGGCGCTCCGAAAGTTAAAGGCTTCTTGGGCATGAATGCTTGGGCTTCTAACGAAGGTCAAGCTGACTACTACGCAACACTTAAGTGCTTGCGCCAAGGTTTCTTGAACGACGACAACGCAACGATCGTAGGCCGCATGGCAGTTCCAGCTCTCTTGTCTGAAAGATGTACTGCTGAATTCGACAGCGAAATTGATCGTAACATCTGTATCCGTGGCGGCATGGCAGGCGTTTCAGTTGCAGGACTGTTCGCTGTACTTCGCAACCAGCCTGAAGGCAAATTCGAGACTCCAGATGCAGGCGTAGTTTCACGCACCAACGATGCGCACCCAGCTCACCAGTGCCGCTTGGACACTTACTTCCAAGGTGCTTTGTGTGAAAAAGCCATCAGCGATGCTGTAGACCAGAAGAATGAAGTGGCGGGCACTTGCCACGGTTCAACAGGTCAAACTGTTGGTCTTCGCCCACTTTGCTGGTTCAAGCCATCTGTTCAGTAATCTGATCTAAAGAGTTCACTACGGAAGGCCAGGAGAAATCCTGGCCTTTTTTATTTTAGGGAGATGGTACAATCTCCCTCATGAAAACACTCTTAGCTGCCCTTCTCATCATCCCTACTTTCGTGATGGCTAAACCCATCGCCATCCAAAAAGAAGAGGAACGTAAATTCCTCGATACCCGTTACACTGTCGCTCCCCCGTGGTCGATCGAGGACAAGAGTGATCATCAAATCTTCACTCTCCCTGAGGGTGATCTCGTGATGGTTCAAATGATCCTTCCCGCAGTCGGAAAGCCGGAAGACCTCCTCCTCAAGGCCTGGAGGAAGTACCAACCAGACTTCAAAAGAAAGATCGAACTTAAAACATCTCCACCCGCAGCCGGCGGTTGGGAAGAGATTCAGAAAATCTCCTACGAAGTTCCTGTGAAAGAGTCCCGCGCTGTCGTGGGCCAGTATGCCGTTCTCAAGGGCAAGGCCTATATCACGTTGCTCGACGGGGCCTATTCCACCTTACAAAAGCGCGGAGCTCAAATCGGATTGGTCGCGGGCAGCTGGAAGCCTGTCGGGCTGATTGAAGAAAAACTCGGAGATCGTGAAGCGATTAAACTCGGTCCCAAAGAACTTAAAATTCTGGAAAATTTTTTACAGAATGCTCTGCGCGAGATGATGGTGCCCGGGGCGCAGGTCGCTATCGTACAAGATGGTCAGGTGGTCTGGGAGAAAGCTTTTGGCCAACAATTGAAAGGTGGCAAAGACAAGGTCACCACCGACACACTCTTCATGATTGGCTCCACCACAAAACCGCTCACGACCTTGCTGCAGGCACGATTGGTGGATCAAGAGAAACTAGAATGGGATCAAGCCTTGCGGGAAATCCTTCCTAACTTCACACTCGCTGATAGTTCGGCCACACGTAAGCTCGAACTCCGCCACACGGCCTGTGCCTGCACGGGCATGCCACGCCGAGACCTGGATTTTATTTTTGAATACGAAGGCATCACTGCGGAAGAAAGACTCGCGCAACTAAAAACCATGTCACCCACCACGGAGTTTGGTGAAACCTTTCAATACTCAAATCTCCTCGTGGCCGCCGGTGGGTACGCTGCGGCCCATACTCTCTATCCGAAACTCACCTACGATTCGGCTTATGAGAAGGCCTTACGCGAAGAAGTTTTCGGCCCGCTTGGTTTCACTCACTCACGCGTGCACCCATTTGCTGGAGACCGCCTCGCTTCTCCTCACGCGATCGACATGCAAGGGCGGATGGTTCCGATTCCACAGCGCATGGATGACATGGTTTACAGCGTCGCGCCCGCTGGAGCTGTCTGGTCTACCGCTCGCGACCTCTCACGCTACGTGATGTTTGAGTTGGGGAATGGAAAATTGGATGGAAAACAAATCCTGTCAGAAAAACAATTAACCATTCGCCGCACAGCAGGTGTGAAAGTCGATGATACCGCCAAGTATGGCCTCGGCCTCTTCTACGACGATGTGAAAGGTCTTGAGACCTGGGGCCATGGCGGCAACACGTTGGGTTTCACCGCCGACATGATTTTTTTACCAAAGCAGCAAGTCGGTTGGGTGCTTTTGTTGAATGCAGGTGGATCCTCGCTTCGGAATGTGTTCCAACAGAAAATGATGGAAGTTCTCTTTAAAGCCGATGTGACTTCACAAAAAAGCATGACTCACATCATGAAGCGCCTCAGAGAAGCTCTCAGCAAGTCTCGCCAGCAGATCTCCTCCTCGACGGAAAAAAACAAATGGATCAAAGATCTCGTTGGTAAATGGTCTTCAGAACACCTCGGCACCATGGTCATCAGCGTGAGCAAAAAAGGCTTCATGGCGGATTTTGGAGAATGGCAATCAGAGCTGGGCTCCATCAACGGCGCTGCAGAGACTTTTGTCTTCACTTCGCCACCGCTGGCCGGCGGCATCCCTTTTCAATTACAAAAAGATGGCTCGCTGTTGGTCGATGCGGGACAAACGAAATATTCATTCAAGAGGGTTCCATGATTTTATTGTCAAAATGTTTGATCGGCTTCGTGGCCTTGCAACACATCGGCTTTTTGGTGCTCGAGATGTTTCTGTGGACTCACCCGGTGGGCATGAAGGTGTTTCGTCAGTCAGCGGCCAATGCGGAGATCACCAAGGTACTCGCGGGGAATCAAGGCCTGTATAACGGGTTTCTTGCGGCCGGGCTTATCTGGGCCCTTTGCCACTCTGACGCAATGATGGGTCGTCAGCTTGCTTACTTTTTCTTGGGGTGTGTGATTGTGGCAGGAGCGTACGGTGCTTGGAGTGTGTCTCCACGCATTTTGCTGGTACAAGCTGCGCCAGCACTGGTCGCCCTTGCGTTGTTGTATTTTAGTTCTGTAGGCGGCAATTCTTAAGCTGAGCAATGGTCCCGAAGTCAGCATAGACTTTGCCACTGTTTCGCTTCACGCCGAAATAGACGGCTTCATCTCCAGCGCCACAGCGAGCGTGAAGGTCATAGCTTGAGTTTGAATCAAGGACACACTGATCTGGCTCAGCGTCGCCCATCTTGATGACGACTTGATCACCATTGACACTCATCGTGATGGCAGTCTCATTGTCACGTGAGTACATCTGGCAATTCGCAGCTTTAGGGATTGCCCAAAGAGCTGAGGAATAGATGAGAGACAAAGCTAAAACAGCAGTTTTCATTAGTAATGACCTTTGAGACCATCATACTGTTGATCTGAATTCCAAACCAGACCTAGGTAAATTTTCCAGCCAGAGGCTAACCCTATGATTATGTTACTCTTTGCCCTCTCCACCTATGCCGCCGATGTCACCCTAACCCATAAGGGTATCGCTACCAAAGACGGTAAGGTCGTCTACATCGAGCAACACGAAGCCCTTTTTCGCGACGGTGAAGTCGTCACTGCGAAGACCACCTACGTCTCTCCTGATGGTAAGACAGAAGCGACACTGACATCTGATTTCAAAAATAGCATTACCAATGCAGATCATGAATTTCATGACCTGCGCGACAACCGTCACTACGGCGTGCGCTGGAACAATGGCAAAGCTGTGATGTGGGATAAAGAAGAGGGTGAGAAAGAGCGCACGGAAAAAATCGGCAAAGATTTTGCCGATGGCAAACTGGTGATCGGTGGTCAAGGGCTCCACTACTACATGCGCACTCGACTCGCAGAGTTCGCGAAGAAAGACACTGCCATTGCGATTCTTATTCCTGGCAAGCTCGACTGGTATAGCTTCTTGGTAACCCCAGCTGGTGTAGACAACGGGCTCAAGAAATTTGTCATCAAAGCCCAGAGCGCATTCTTGCGTCTGTTCGCGCCGCAGTTGGAAGTTTGGTATGCAGATGATGGAAAGCTGATGAGATATAGAGGTCTTTCAAACTTGCCGGATGCCAAAGGTGGCAACCAGCAAGTCGAAATCAAATACGAGTATTAAGCGATGTCGCCTTCTTTCTTTTCTTTGAAGTAGAGACTGATGAGCATAGAGCCCAGCAACACCGTGAAGATGAACGCCATCGTGACCCACACTGGCATGTGATACCAGTGAGAGATGCACATCTTCACGCCGATGAACATCAAGATGATCGCCAATCCATACTTCAGGTAATGGAAGATATCAGCGAAGCCTTTGAGCGCGAAGTAGAGTGAGCGAAGACCCAAGATAGCGAACACGTTTGACGTGAAGACCAAGAACGGATCATCAGTAATACCGATGATCGCCGGGATCGAGTCCACCGCGAAGACCACGTCTGAAAACTCTACGAAGATCAACGTGATGAAAAGTGGCGTCACCATGCGCTTACCGTTCTGGATGGTGAAGAACTTATCCCCATCGAGATTATGGCTGGTAGGAAAAATCTTCTTCGACCAGACGATGATCTTGTTGTTTTCGAGGGACGGCTCTTCTTTGCTTGGAATCAGCATTTTGATCCCCGTCAAAATCAAGAAGCCACCGAAGATATAAATCACCCAAGCAAACTGGCGAATGATGGCAATGCCGGCGCCGATAAAGGCAGCGCGCATCACAAGGGCACCCAAGATCCCATAGAACAAGATCTTATGTTGATACTGATTAGGTACTTTGAAGTAGCTGAAGATCAGCAAGAATACGAAGAGGTTGTCCACGGACAGTGATTTCTCAATCACATAACCAGTCAGGAAGAGCATGAAGTCTTCTTGGCCGCGCCACTGGAGGATAATCACGCTGAAGACCATCGCAAGCGCGATCCACACCACGGACCAGATAATGGCTTCTTTAAAGTCGACCGTGTGACTCTTCTTGTGGAAGACCCCTAAATCAAGGGCCAAGACTGCAAACACAAAAAGTACAAAAGAAACCCAGATCAACAGCGACGTCTCGTGCATACTACCTCTCATTGGCAAACGTGGTAGGATTAGCTTAAATGAATTTGTGTTAATTGGCCTTGCTAAAAAAGCAAACAAGCTGCGGCAAAAAAGTGAAGGGGATCTTGAAACAGAGCATTTTTTTGCAAGAGATGGAAAAGCTTCTTGAGGATGGCACCATCACTCTCGGCGAAATAGCTGAAAAGCTACGCAGCAAAGGCATGGTTTTCTTAACCCTCGTCTGCGTTTTGCCCTTTATGCAGCCCATCCCTATTCCGGGTCTTTCGACGGTCTTAGGATTCGTCATCATTCTTCAAGGCATCGGTTTGGCCATTATGGGTCGCCCACTTCTGACCAAAGGAATGCGTGAGATAAGTCTGCCAGCAGAAAAGGTGGCCACTTTTGTTCGCGGCGCACGCAAAGTCTTTCCTTGGATTGGTTGGCTCGTGCGTCCGAGAGGCGAGGCCTGGGTCCATCAGCGAATGACTCACTTCGTGGCTGGAGTCGTCCTGATTTTTCTTTCGCTCTTTCTCTCGCTCCCACTGCCTATCCCGAGCAGCAACTTCCTACCGGCCATCGGCATATTCTTTATATGCTTAGGGTTGCTTGAGGACGACTTTTTGCTCGTCGTCCTCGGAGTCAGCTATGCTGTTTTGTTTGGCTGGCTCATCTCAATCTCGTTCCATCTCCTGCAAGCGGAACTCGCCGAGTCTACTTGGTGGGGTCGATTCTTCTAACTACTCCAGCGTGCAACCAGCAGTGTTATTCGTCAGGGAAATCCCCTCTTCTTTGATTTCAACTTTCTTAGCGGCGGCTGCCTTGTCGTCACAATCTTCTTCGGCTTTCGCAGCAGTGCCAGCAGCAGCCGTTTTCGGCTCTGGAACTGTTTCAGCTGGCTTTTCTTTCGCCTGACAGGAAACAACTGAGAACAAAGCGAGTAAGAGAATAGTTTTCATGAGGAAATCTCCTTCGTGTTGTCGCGGCTGAAATTAATCGAACCGGTGCGCATGATTCGACGGTAAAGAAAACGTGGCATGGCAGAAAGCAAACGGACAATAAGACCAAAGAAAAACGGAAAGACGATCAACGCCTTCTTCTTCTCAATTCCACGCACGATGATTTCAGCGGCGCGGTCGACCTTCA
This sequence comes from Chloridella minuta, assembly GCA_032273045.1. Classification (NCBI taxonomy): domain Eukaryota; class Xanthophyceae; order Mischococcales; family Pleurochloridaceae; genus Chloridella; species Chloridella minuta. Next base: position 46,521 of record JAUKPQ010056873.1, on the reverse strand, counting down.
TTAGAAACGGCATCGGGTGATGATTGAGACGGGTAAGTGGAGTATCTACGAAGCCGGGACAGACACACGTCACGCTCAAACCGAGGTGACGTAGATCCAAGCTCAACGTCTCACAAAACTTCATCACAGCGCCTTTCGTAGCACTGTAGCCCGAGATGCCGGGAAATCCGTTAAAGCCCGCGAGGGATGAGATCGCCACCATTTGACCTTGGCCCTGAGGGATCATGATCTCCATGGCCGCTTCAAAGGCATACATCACACCGAGCAAGTTCACGTGAACCATGCGGTAGGTACGATCAAAGTCAGGAACTTTTGATTTATGGGGATACGAAATACCGGCGCTGGCGATCAGCAAACCAAGACCTGTAGGTTGAGCGAACTGATGAACCGCGCGCTTCACAGCTTCACGATCAGCGACGTCCAGCGGATAAAACTGGATATTCTCGCGGGCTGAATCAAAGTGACCCTTGAACTTATCAGCGTCACGGCCGCACACGCCGACTTTCCAACCTTTTTTAAGGTAGGTCTTGGCCAGCTCGAGCCCGATTCCTGAAGTTCCACCAGTGATAAATACGCTATTCATACGGCTAAAAAGGTAGCATGGGAGCCTATGGGTGCCTAGAGATTGGCCAAATGACGCGGAGTCAACCGGGGATTTTTGCTTGACGCTTTTTGGGTCGGTCCCTATATTCATTGCTCAGGTTCGGGGGAGTAGTTAAGTTGGTTATAACGTCTGCCTGTCACGCAGAAGGCCGCGGGTTCGAGTCCCGTCTCTCCCGCCATCTAAAACAAAACAAGGATCGCTTCGGCGGTCCTTTTTTGTTTTAGATCGTGAAACTGGATGCGAGAACCCAAAGGGTTCGAGTTATGGTCAGGATGACCGGTATGTCGGCGAGAGGCAGGATGCCGGAGCCGACCCCGTCTCTCCCGCCATCAGACATAAAATAAGCCACCCTCTGGGTGGCTTTTTTTATGTCTGATTGCAAGAATGTCCCATGAACATTCGCCTCGCTCAAACCACAGACGCCGCCACTCTCTGCCAAGCCGAACAGGCCATCGCAGCTACGCCAGGTCGCCTCGTCTCTCTGCCTGATGAGCTGAGTGTTGAAAATTTTGTGGCCATGATTCAAAAACCCACCACTCGCTACATTGTTGTTGAACAAGACAATGAAATCATCGGGCACGCCTTTCTTGAACAGATGGGACTTAAGGCCGTAGCGCATATCATGCGACTCACGATCGCCGTGCATGAAGGGCATCAAGGACAAGGTGTTGGTAAGTTGATGATGAAGCATCTCATAGACTGGGCGAAAGCAACTCGTTCTGTTGAAAAGATTGAGCTGCATGTGCGGGCGACGAATCTGCAGGCCATCGCCCTCTACAAGAACATGGGCTTCGTAGAAGAAGGCCGTCTCAAGAGACGAATTAAAATCAGCGAAACTCAATATCTCGACGATCTCACCATGGGGCTTCAACTCAAATGATTCTTGAAACGACTCGCCTCAAGCTTGTCCCTTTGCACATCGACCATCTCGCCGATTATTTTCTCATCGTGCGTGACCCGCAGGTAATGAAGTATATCCGCAAAACCTCCGACACAATTGAAGAAGCCCAAACCGCTCTTCAGCGCTACACCAGCTATTCAGAGAAAGCTCCAGGTCTTGGGGCTTGGTCTTTGTATTTAAAAGATACAAACGAACATATCGGAGTGGGCGTCCTCATTCACATGGCACTCAAAATTGAGTGCGGTAAGGTGGAGGTCGGCTACCAGTTCCGACCCGAGCACTGGGGCCAAGGCTACGCTCAGGAAGTGACCCATTGTTTAATCGATTATGGCTTCAATACGGTGGGCCTCGCTGAAATCTACGGCACGACCCAACCGGGCCATGTTGTTTCGCAAGCAGTCCTGCAGAAATGCGGACTTACACCTTTGGGGCGCCTTGAATTCCACGGTGGCTCGGACGCTTTTCTAATTAAGAGATAGTGAAAATCTTCACACCGCGTTGACGCTGCCAACGCTTCGGGGTTTAACGGCCCTCATGAAAAATCTATTTGTACTTGCTACTCTTTCAATAAGCCTTAATGCGTTTGCGACTGATCTCGCATGCTTTATGGACCGCCCTCTTATTACTCCAAACGGAACGAAAACGGCGTTTGTGATTAATAATGTCGACGGTGATGTGGAGATGACTCTTCCAGATCAAAACACCATGAATAATTTCGAATTGAACGCTGCGGGAACTCAGTACGAAGCTGGCTTTTCAAACGAATGCGACAATGAGTACACCATCGCGTTCCCAGCGCGTGCTTTCAAAACACTGACCGAAGACGATCCGACAACCACACCGATTCGCGGGAAGGTTTTCTACTCGGACTCGGAAGGTACCAAGTCGAGCACAACAATAGTTTGTCGCAGACTCTAATTACTTAAGAAAATTGACGACCGCTTGAAGGGCGAGGTTTCGAACCTCGTCTTTCTCCATAAGCACCTCATGGCGCCCCACCATAGTGGTCGCCTCACACTGAGCGGCCTGGCGGCACAACTTATCCATCTCCGAAGATTCTGAATAGCGCTCATCGGTGGCTTTAAGCACACGGATTGGCAGCAGCAACTTGCCGTAACGAGCGCGTACGTTTTTGGTGCCTTTCATGATCTCATTCACCCAGCGGTTGGTGACTCCACCTAACTGAGTTTGCGGTAGTTCGCGAAAGAGTTTCATCCACATATCAAAGCGGACTTTTGATTGGGTGAACTTGTTGGTGGCGAAGTCATCGTTCGGGTTGTACGGCTTTTCACCGATGGCGAACTGCATACCACGGCCAATGGCCATTGAGCCCAAGACTATTCCGCGAGCGACGGCGTAAGGGTAAGGCTTGGTTTGAATCTTCAGCATGGGAGACGTCAGGACAGCACGATCAATTAGTCCTGGATATTTCTGCAAGAAATCAACGGCAATTCCGCCGCCCATTGAGTGAGCAAGCATGTAGGTTTCGCGGCAATAAGTTTGCGAGACCACTTGATCTAAGAATGTCTTCACATCCTTGGCATAATTATCGAAGTCATCCACATAACCGCGATCGATCTGCGGCATGAAGCGCTGAGAGCTGCCCTGACCACGATGATCCATCAGAAAATAAACCAACTCACCTTTGAGTTCACTGTCGTTAAGTGAGTGAATCACTTCTGCGTATTTTTCAATTTGTTCTGAGCGGCCAGGAAGAATCACCAAACAACGATCGGCCGATGGCGAGGATGTCCACTGCGCCGTACTGATGATGATATTTTCTGCGCCGACAAATGAGCCGCGCTTGAACTGCTTCAGCAAAGGAACGATCTCGCGCTGGTAGGCGTTGGCGTAGTCTGTCTCAGGGATGGCCCAAACAGAAGGCATGGCCAAAATACTCAAGAGCGCTAGAAGCTTTTTCATGACTAACCTTTTTTCTTCACCATGGTGAGAATCGTAGCGATCGCCACAGACTCCCCCGTTTCATCGTAAACATCAACCAACCACTTCACGATACCTTTAGGAATATCTTCAGCACTCTTCTTCTCCTGGTCGACCTTCTCTTTGCAAGTGAATTTCACCCCAATGACGGCCCCCGGATAGACCGGCTTAATAAAGCGACACTCATCAAGTCCGTAATTTAGCAGGACCGGACCTTTAGGCGCGTCGACAAACAGGCCTGCCGCTCGAGAAAGAATGAAGTAACCATGGGCCACGCGCCCCGTAAATATCGTTCCTTCAAGGGACTTCTCGTCCATGTGAGCATAGAAACGATCGCCGGAAAGATCCGCGAAATTCTCAATATCATCCAAAGTGACTGTGTGTTTTTCGGTGATAAGCGTGTCACCAATCTGTAGCTCTTCGAAGTATTTGCGGAAGGGATGAACTTCGGAAAGTGTCTGCTTGGCCCCATATTGGTACTGATTAGTAATCTTCGTGAGTGTAGTTGGACTGCCTTGAATCGCGGTTCGTTGCAGGTAGTGCATAACTCCGCGCTTTCCTCCCATCTCTTCCCCACCACCGGCACGTCCAGGTCCACCGTGGACGAGCATCGGCATCGGTGAGCCGTGCCCTGTGCTTTCTTTCGCACATTCGGCATTCAAAACAAGAATACGTCCGTGCATATTGGCGGCGCCCACCACAAACTGAGTGGCGAGATCATCATCCGCGGTAGTAATCGAACACACCAATGAACCTAAACCCATTTGTGTCAGCGTGATGGCATCATCCGTTGTTTTGTACGGCATGATGGTGCACACAGGTCCGAACGCTTCGACGTGGTGGCAGTCCGTGTTTTCAAATGGGCGCTCGTTCAGAAACACCACCGGCGACATGAAGGCGCCTTTCTCAAGACCTGCAACTTTCGTTTCAAGATTACCGTAGATCATTTTCTGAGCACGAGAGAGTTGCTGGATCTTTTCTCTGACTTCTTTCAACTGCGTCTGCCCAGCAAGAGACCCCATCCGCACACCCTCTTTCTGAGGATCGCCCATGGTAATACCGTCGAGACGTTTGCTGAGTCCAAGTTGAACAGCTTCAATGGAATTCTCTGGCACAATCAAGCGACGTACGGCGGTACATTTCTGACCGGCCTTTATGGTAATTTCTTTGGTGGCTTCTTTAATGAAAAGATCGAACTCCACGCTACCAGGTTTCACGTCAAGACCCAGCACCATGGCATTCAACGAGTCTGCTTCGAGGTTAAATGGCACTGACTCTTGCACGAGGCGTGGATGAGCTTTAAGCATTTTTCCGGTATGGGCAGAACCTGTGAACGTGACAACATCTTGGCTGATCACATGATCAAGAATGCCATTGGCCGATCCGAAGATCAGTTGAAGCGAACCTTCCGGAAGAATTTTTGAAGCGATGATTTCTTTCGCCACAAGTTCCGTGAGGAAACAAGTCACCGTGGCCGGTTTCACAATCGCCGGAACACCAGCAAAAAGATTCACTGCAATTTTTTCCAGCATGCCCCAGACGGGAAAGTTAAATGCGTTGATGTGGATCGCGACACCTTGCTTCGGCACGCAGATATGATGACCAATGAAACTGCCGCCCTTCGACATCTTCGCCATATCGCCATCGACGTAATAAGGCAGATCGGGAAATTGGCGACGTAAACTCGCGTAGGCAAAAAGATTTCCAATGCCCCCTTCGATATCAATCCAGCTATCAACCTTTGTCGCGCCCGTGGCGTAACTCAGTTGATAGAACACTTCTTTCTTCTCCATCAAGTGCATCGCTAGCGCTTTGAGCATGCGACCGCGTTCTTGGAACGTCATTTTACGAAGAGCAGCGCCGCCTTTCGTGCGCGCGTAGTTCATCATATCGCCAAAATTTAAACCCTGGGAGCTCGCGGTTGAAATCGCTTCACCAGTGATGGCATTGTACAAAACCTGTCCATCACCAAGACCCGGGGTCCACTTTCCAAGGGCGTAATTTTCTAACTTCTGCATATGACTTCCTTAAACTCGTTCAATAACGACAGCAAAACCCTGACCTAAACCGACACACATCGTGACCAGAGCATAACGTTTACTTGTGAGATGCAATTCCAAAGCGGCTGAATTCAAAATACGGGCACCACTCATACCCAGTGGATGACCTAGAGCGATCGCGCCACCATTAGGGTTCACGCGAGCATCGTCATCTGCAAGACCCCAGGCGCGAGTGACAGCAAGACTCTGGGCCGCAAAGGCCTCGTTGAGTTCAATGACATCCATATCCTTGATCGTAAGACCGGCCTTCTTCAAAGCGATCTCAGCCGCAGGAACCGGGCCGATACCCATGATCCGGGGTTCAACACCGGCAACACCCATACTGACAATGCGGGCACGGGCCTTGAGATTATGTTTTTTCAGACCCTCGTCGTTGGCGAGCAGCAAAGCAGCAGCACCATCATTGAGCCCTGAGGCATTACCCGCCGTGACAGAGCCGTCTTTCTTGAAAGCAGGCTTGAGTGCCGCGAGGCCTTCGAGCGTCGTTTGAGCTTTAATGAACTCATCCTTCTCAATTTTAAGAGCAGCGCCCTTCTTCTGAGGAATCTCCAAAGCAACAATCTCTTTCGCAAAACGACCACTCTCTTGCGCCTTAGCGGCCTTCATCTGGGAGCGGTAAGCGAACTTGTCTTGATCAGCGCGTGAGATATTATCGCGAGCCACGAGATTCTCAGCGGTCTCACCCATGGCATCGACGCCGTACATTTCTTTCATGCGCGGATTAATAAACCGCCAGCCAAACGTCGTATCAAACAATTGAGCATCTCCACCGAACGCGGAGTTTGATTTTGACATCACCATCGGTGAGCGCGTCATGCTCTCTACTCCGCCAGCAATCATCACCTCAGCCTCGCCGAGCTTCAGCATACGAGCAGCGCTCATGGCAGCCGAGAGACCCGAAGCGCAGAGACGATTAACCGTCTCACCCGGAATCGTCAGCGGAAGACCTGCGAGGAGCAGTGCCATGCGAGCGATGTTGCGATTATCTTCGCCGGCCTGATTGGCGCAGCCGAGAATCACATCACCAATGGCCTTGGGGTCTAGCGTTGGATGACGTTTCACGAGCTCTTGGATCACATGCGCGGCCATGTCGTCGGGACGAACGCTTGAGAGCGCTCCCTTAAGATTGCCAACGGGTGTGCGAACTCCATCAATGATGTAAGCGTTCATACTAATTCCTTGCCTGTTCTATGGGCCGTGCCACGGAAGGCTGCGACCAATTCATTTCTCTGATTGGTAATTTTCACTTCATATACGCCGGTCGTGCGCCCGTTGTGCAATTCTTCAACGTTGGCTGTGAGCACATCACCGAGACTTACTTTTTTGATAAATGAGATTTGCGCATCGAGGGCCAATGTGAGGTTGTTGCGCGAGTTACAGGCAAAAGCGAAAGCACTGTCAGCGAGGGCAAAGGTGACTCCTCCGTGAACCACGCCAAAGCCATTGAGCATGTCTTCACGGATGGTCATTTCAACAGTGGCAGATCCTTCGGAGAAGTGCGTAACACGCAACTTCATCCATTCACTGAAACGATCTTTGGCGAGCATCGCCTCTAGTGTATTCATCGGTGGCACTTGAAATGGTCAAAGGGTTCGAAGCAGTCTTGGCATTGATACATCGACTTACAAGCGGTCGAGCCAAACTGCGCCAGCATCTTGGTGTGGGCACTGTTGCAGCGAGGACAAGAAACTTGAGGGTTTTCAAACATGCCGGTTCCGCCTTCCACCGGAGGAGCGATGCCGTAGTCTTTTAATTTCTGTTTGCCACTTTCGGTCAGCCAGTCCGTCGTCCAAGCGGGGCTCAGTTGCGTGACAATATCTACCGTAGCGATATTCTGAATCTTCTCGCGGATGTCAGCTTCAATGGTGTTCATGGCCGGACAACCTGAGTAGGTCGGCGTGATTACGATACGTACTTTATTTTCAACAACACTCACGTCACGAACAATTCCCAAATCAAGTACGCTCAAAACAGGGATCTCGGGATCCGCTACGTCATTGAGCAACTTCCAGATTTGTTCGGTGGTCACCACGTCATTCCTGGGTAAGTTCTTTGCATCATCTGCATTTCAGAGAGGATGAAGCCCAAGTGCTCGGTGTGAATGCCCTCTTTACCACCTAGCTGAATCGTTCCATCGGCAGGCTGCACAATCGTGGCCTCGGCGAAAATTTTCTTAACGTGTAAATTCCAAGCTGGTTTAAATGTTGTTGGATCAGGAACGATTCCGCTCAGAACTTTTTCGTAAGGAGCAGCAGAAGTCAGTTCGTGGGTCCACATCCACAACTCGTTGACCGCATGCTGAATACGCTGATGGCTCTCGTCTGTTCCATCACCTAAGCGAATCATCCATTCCGAGCTCCAGGTGAGATGGTAGCGCACTTCTTTGAGTGATTTCTCACCGATGGCCTGCAGTTGTTTGTCAGAACTCTTGATCAACTCTTCACAAAGAAGCTGGTGATACACATCGAAGAAGAACTGACGGGCGAGAGTAAAAGCGAAATCACCGTTAGGTTGTTCCACCAACAAGTGATTCTTGTACTGTCGTTCCCCACGCATGAACGCCAACTGATCTTCCGTTTGCTTTCCGCCGCCTAATTCCGCGGCATATTGGTAAAGCGAACGACATTGACCGAAGAGATCCAGCGCAATGTTTGACATGGCGATGTCTTGCTCGAGCACGAAGTTATGACCGCACCACTCGCCGAGGCGTTGGCCAAGAATCAAGTGGGTGTCGGCGAGATGAAGAACGTAGTCTTGTAGCTCTTTCATTACATGTGCTCGATGTCGTCGGGAACATTATAAAAGGTCGGATGACGATAAACTTTGTCTTCAGCAGGATCAAAGAATTGTGCGGCTTCATCCGGGTTTGATGCGTGAATGTCTCTAGAAGCTACAACCCAAATACTCACCCCTTCTTGGCGACGAGTATAAACATCACGCGCATTTTCCATCGCCATCCGCGCGTCGGAAGCGTGAATGCTGCCAACATGCTTGTGATCAAGTCCCTGACGGCTACGAATGAAGACTTCCCACAAAGGCCAATCTTTACTCATCTCAAGCTCCCTTTTTAGTGGCTTCACGCTGGGCACGTTTGGCGGCAAAAGCCGTGGCTGCTTCACGCACCCAGGCTCCGTCCTCGTGGGCCTTGCGACGGTCATCCAAGCGCTGCTTGTTGCACTGACCGCCCCCTTTCACCACGCGCCAGAACTCAACCCAATCAATCTCGCCAAAATCGTAACCATTCTTATCGGCGTTCCATTTGATCTTTTCATCAGGAACTTTTAATCCAAGGAACTCTGCTTGTGGCACCATCATGTCGACAAACTTCTGGCGAAGCTCATCGTTTGAGAAACGTTTAATCCGCCAGCGCATCGAGAGCTCAGAGTTACCTGACTCAGAATCCTTAGGACCGAACATCATCAACGTCGGCCACCACCAGCGATTGATCGCATCTTGTGCCATTTCTTTTTGTTCGGCTGTCCCTTGAGAGAGGGCCATCATGATTTCGAAACCCTGACGTTGGTGAAAACTTTCTTCTTTGCAGACACGCACCATGGCACGTGCATAAGGACCATAGGATGTTCGACACAAAGGAACTTGGTTCAGAATCGCTGCGCCATCGACTAACCAGCCGATAGTGCCGATGTCGGCCCATGTGAGTGTCGGATAATTAAAAATACTCGAGTACTTCGCCTTCCCCGAATGAAGATCGTCGATGGATTGCTCACGGCTCATGCCCAAGGTTTCCATGGCGCTATAGAGATACAATCCGTGACCCGCTTCATCTTGCACTTTTGCCAGCAAGGTCGCCTTACGACGTAGCGTCGGTGCCCGCGTGATCCAGTTCGCTTCCGGGAGCATGCCGACGTACTCTGAGTGCGCGTGCTGTGAAATTTGGCGAATCAACGTTTTGCGATAAGCATCCGGCATCCAGTCTTTCGGCTCGATACGAACATCTTCGTCGATTTTTTTGTCAAAGATTTCTTGTTCTGTCATAGGTCACCCTTACTTAATGTCAAAGTTAACGCGAACATCGGCCGTGCGCGGATGGGCCTGGCAGGTCAAAACAAAACCCGCCTTGAGTTCATCCGGCGCCAATGAATAGTTTACATCCATCTCCACGCTGCCGACTTCGACCTTGGCCCGACAAGTGGCGCACACGCCCCCTTTACAGGCAAACGGTAGATCCACACCGTGTTTTAGAGCGGCGTCTAAGATGTTTTCACCTTGCTGACCTAGTTCAAACACGGTCTCGACGCCGTCAAGTTTGAGAGTGATGCGACTCTTGACTCCGGTATCTTCTGAGGCCTTCGCGGCCTGCTGTTGTTTTTTTAGTTGGGCCGTGTTGCTAAAGAAAAGTTCGAAGTGAATCTTTTCAAGTGGCACGCCCTTTTCGAGCAAAACATCTTTTACACCAAGAATCATGTCTTCGGGGCCGCACAGGAAGCATTCATCAATGGATCCAGCAGGAATGATCTTCTCAAGCAGGTACTGCGCTTTCTGGCCATCAATTCGACCGCTCAAAAATTCTGCTTCCGCGCGCTCACGACTAAGAACGTGGTAGACGCTCAAGCGCTGGAGGTTTTTATTCTTCAAGGCTTCGATCTCATTTTTAAAAATGATCGTGCCCTTATTTTTATTTCCGTACACCAAGGTCACCTGACTTTTAGGTTCCTTGGCTAAAATACTTTTGGTGATCGACAAGATAGGGGTGATGCCAGACCCCGCCGCGAAGAAGAGATAATTCTTAGCCTTCTCCGCATTGAGCTGAGTGAAAAAGCGGCCCTGCGGAGCCATGGTCTCTAGCTCATCACCTACTTTGAGTGAGTCATTGGCATAGCTTGAAAAAACGCCGCCTTCTAATTTCTTAATGGCCACTCGTAATTCACTATCTAGCGGACTGGAACAAATTGAGTATGACCGGCGAACGTCGGCCGCACCAGGTAGCTTGAACGTGAGGTACTGGCCCTGAGTGAATTCAAACTTCGCCTTGTGCTCAGGAGGAACATCAAAGGCAACAGAAACACACTCGGCTGTTTCACGACGGACTTCTTTCACACGAAGTTTGTAGAATTGCGTCGACATCTATTGGCCCAAGAAAAGCGAAAAAAAACAGGGGTGAAAAAGGACGATTTTCATAGACTAAAAGCATGGCAAAATCGCCTAGCTAAGCCTAGAGAGAAAGTCCTATGCGCAGCGCGTGAGTCTTCTGTTTATAAGTTAATTGGCTCTCTCCGTAGCCCGTAAAGTACTGGAGGAAAGCATGCGGTGCACTCTTGCCGGAAAACACCTTAAAACGCATCCCCACTTCAAGATTTCCCATGGTGAAGCGGCCGCCCTCTCTCCCTCCCGGGCGGACGGCGACATACAGCTCGTCGTAGCTCAAAATGTTCCGGAAGAAATCACGGGTGGCCAACTCGAACTCATACCAACCGATGTAGTCTCGCGCATCCTTGTTCTCTTTATCGGCGCCAAACAATGAAAACGCTTTCACTGACAAAAAAATGTTTCCGTCTCCCAGGGCCAGCTTAAACGGAAGATACGCATAGACAGTGTTCCAAGAGCGTGACTTCAGGTCCTCTCCTCCGTTAGATTGGTGTTCCGCTCCAATGTCGACGCCGCGCCAGATTCCATTTCCTTCACTCGTGATGCGATAGAAGTATTCGGGATTGAAATTCACATCCGTGACGGGCGATGAGCTTTCGGTGAAAAGTTCCCAAATCAAACGCTGAGAGTAACCCAGGTAGTGACCTGAGCCTTGCTTCACAGGAAGCTTGATACTGAATTGTGCCTTCGTGTTCGGCTCACCGGAGATGAAGTAGTTGCGCTTGTGACGCTCGATCTCAACGAAGGTGCGCTGGTCATCAGCTTCATGACCCACACGATCGGGGCCGGCGAAGGCGGAAGTTAAGAATAAGAATGAGAAAACGGCGAGGGTGATATTCACCCTCCGATCTTAGAGGCCCTTCACTAGCTTTGACAAACGCTTAGGCAGTGGCTGTCCGTTGATGATGAGTGCCGTCATCTCTTGCAACGAGCGGTTATCGATCTCTGCGCCCCAATCGGTGAGCATCTGAGCGAAGCGAATGGTTTCATGAACCAGCAAGATCTGCTGTGTTTGAACTGACAACAAATTCCAGAACGCACGAGACACTTGAACCGTTCCATCTTTTGTCGTCAAAAGCACAGCGCGGGCCGTTCCGGAAACACACTTCTCACGGATCTGTAGGGTGTCGGCCTCATAAGCACGTCCGAAATGTCCTTCGATCGCCTTTACTTCGATGAGCTTCGGAAACAGTTCGAGCAAAGAATTTGAAAGCTCCGGATTAATTTCCGCATAAGCACGCAAAGACTTAAGAGCGAGAAGACCTGCCTCTGTTTGCGCCAGGTCTACAATCTCAGATTTTAAAACTGGAGCCGCCGTCACTTGCTCAGTTTGTGCGAAACTGTACTGCGCTTCCTCTAAAGAAATAAATCGACGATAGGTGGATTCCAAGCAGATGTTTCCACCGGACCCATCTTGCCCACCGGCCAAGGTCAATTGAGACATCAGGACGAATGAAAGCGTAAGTAGAGTTTTCATGATTCCGCTCCTTGCGTTAGCGGGAAGAAGGAAATGGTCAATTGATACACTTCATCGAGCTGGCCCTGTGATTGGAAATGGTCACCCAACTCACGACGCATCTTATGGATTTTCTCTTTGAACTCTGGAAGTCTTGCGACTGGAATCGCTACAGTTAGTGAAGAGTGATCGCGACGATCCACTGATACCTCTTCGATCGCGGTGAGGCTCTTTTCCAGCAAGCTCTTCTGCAACTGGCGACGGGCTTCATTGGTTCTTGAAGTCGAGGCCCAAGTGTTATTTGGTTTGAGTAGCTTCCATTCGTTTTCTTCGCGACTAATCATGCCCAGATCTTCCAAGCGAGTGAGAGCCTCGCGGACAACTTCAATATGAAGGCCGAGACGTTGTGAAACGTAGTCTTCATCTGGCACGAAACTCGCTAGTTTCATCAATTCAAGAATAGCGAAGTGGTGCCAACCTTTGATGAATGAGAACGCTTCATCCTCCATCGCTTCAAACTGACCAGCACGCTCACTAGTCTTTTGCATAACCTTGGCAACGAGAGCCGGTTCTGCACCCAAAACTTCAAGAATTTTCTTCGTCGTCGTTGGAGATACGCGGCGCTTACCTTGCAAAACTTTTGTAAGCAATGATTGATCAAGATCAATGTGGCGTGCGAAGGCGCGCATAGAGTAAGCAGGGTTTTTTTGTAATCTCTCGCTCAACTCACGATGTAGGAAGCGGAGGAACTCATCTTTCGCCAGAGTTCCTGCGAGATTTTTTGTGGTGGCCTTGGGGCTTCTTGTAATTTCTGTGCTCATAATGAGCGATTTGTAGCATACCCATAGAAATAGCCAAGAACTTTGTCCTCAAACTGAGGACAACCATTGATTCCAGATAGTTAAGCGAAGAAAACAGTGAAGTTTTTACTGCTAACGATGGAGACCCACGGCCTTGTAGACCTTATCTAATGTAACGACTGCGCGTGCCTGAGCTCGGTCTGCACCAGCCTTCATTAGCTGATCAAGGTGATCCTTGTTCTTCATCAAGTCGTCGTACTTCGCTTTCACGGGCGCCAGTGTTTGCACCGTGAGTTCGGCCAGATCCACTTTCAAGTGGCCGTACATCTTGCCGACGTAGTCTTGCTCAATCTGCTGGATCGACTTGCCACTCAAGACTGAGTAGATCGTCATGAGGTTCGAGAGTCCGGCTTTGTTTTCAGCGTCGAACTTGATCTCGGTGCCTGAATCGGTCGCCGCCGATTTGATTTTTTTCTCGATCTTCTTTGCGTCGTCGATGATGGACACAAAGTTTTTGTCGTTCTCATCTGACTTCGACATCTTCTTTGTGGGGTCTTGCAGGGACATGATCCGCGCGCCCATTTTACCAATGTACGCGTCAGGCATTTTCAAAATGCCTTCTGAGTATTTGTTATCGAAGAAGCCCACAATATCACGGCAGAGCTCAAGGTGTTGCCGCTGATCTTCGCCAACAGGAACGAGGTCCGCTTGGTAGAGCAAGATATCGGCGGCCATTAAGACGGGATAAGTGAAAAGTCCGGCGTTGATGTTCTTCACATGCTTTTCAGATTTTTCTTTAAACTGAGTCATGCGATTCAAGTACCCCATCGGCGTGAGGCAGGTGAGAATCCACATGAGCTGAGTGTGCTCCGGCACGTGAGACTGAACAAAGATCACATTTTTTTTCGGATCAAGACCTAACGCCAGATACTGCGCAAAGAAACTGTAGGTCCGTTCACGCAAAACTTGTGGATCTTGAAAAACGGTGAGCGCATGAAGATCAGCAAGAAAGTAAAAACATTCGTACTCATCTTGCAGCTTCGCCCAGTTATTAATGGCGCCAATATAATTCCCGAGGGTCAAATCACCGGTCACTGTACTGCCGCTTAAAATGGTCTTTTTCATGACCGTGAGTATACCGAAATTGAACCTCCAAATCATTGAATTCTAGTGTCCAAACCTCAGTCAGCGCCCATTTTCCTGACGGATAGGGCTACCCAAGGCATTGAAAAGACAGGAGTTTTAACCCAGTTTTTTGGCCCCATACTTGCTTAAACCACCGGTATGAAAACTTCATTTGTGCGTATACCTAGGTTCATCGGGTGGCTCTTTCTTGCGTGGCTGCAGGTCTTCCCTGCCTTCGCTCAACAGGTGGCCTCCGTTCCTCTTTCAGACCAACGCATGCCTAGCGATGATTTGGTTTTTGAGGATCGTATTCTCCGCACTGACGAGGCTTACCAACTTTCACGCCAAGGCGTCGATCTCGCGACGTTGAATCCAGCTGAGAGCGCTGTGTGGAGTAAGCAAAAACGCCCGGTTTCAAAAGAAAGCACAATTCCGATGAACGACGGCGACGTCGTCGAGTTCAGTGGTGCCCTTCTTTCTGCCAGTGGCATGTTCCGCTTTAACGTCCGTACCGATGATGTGACTGCGATCGTTCACTTGGATAAAACGCTTCACACCGTTCTCTTACGCCGCAATCTCCTGGGCCTAATGGGTTACAAGGTTCCAGAGATCAAATGGCTGAAGAATCTCAAAGTGACTTTTGAGAGCGCTGAGCAGATGAAAGACTTCCTTGATAGCCAGATCCCCCGCGCCACTCTAGGTGCAGCTTCGCGCTGGCTTGTCTCCAAAGATGAACAGTCGTTCAGCGTTGTCTTGCAAGACGTTGCTGTGACCGTCCCAGATTCGTCGGACCACTATAATCTTGCGATGGGTGTTCCTCCCCAAACGCTCACGAGTCGCACACTCCGCTCACTTATCATTCCCTACGCTTTGCTGGATCTCGGCGAGAGCGTAAATAAGTTTGAATGGACCGTCGGTCGTGTCAGTAACAATGAGATCCTACTTCCTCACTTCACCCGCGGTAGCTTCGCCACCACTCTCGCTGATGCGAAGTGGGCTTTGAACATTCTTAAGACTCTTTCTATAAACGATCTTCGCCAAGCCGTTGAGTACGCACACTTCCCTAAAGAAGTTGGCAAACTCATCGTGGAGAAACTCGCGGCTCGCCGCAACGCTCTTCTGCAAGTGTTCTCTGTCACGGCCACACCACTTGCTGTGAACACAAAAGTCGCGGACGGAACGGTTCTCAAGAATGGCAAACTCGATAAAGAAGACTGGAGCGGGTACGCTAGCCGTTTTGCTCACGGTGATCCTGAGTCACCGTTTAAAGACGTTCATTGGTACGCTCTCGCAAAATTGCAGACCTTCGTCTTAGATAATATCGTGGCTCGCGCGAACACCGAACTCTCAGTGTTTGATCCAAATAAAGTGCGCATCGATTTCTTCAAAGACCAGTTCAAACGCGGCCTTGACCACTTCGTTGAGACTGGCGAATTCCTCGCCTTCCCCGTGGGGACCTGGTTCTCACCCGTAGCTGACTTTGGAATCACAGTCTCTCGTGATGTGGTCGTCGGTAACTACCTCGGCACTGACAACCTCGTTCAGCTCGCTGACTCCATTGGCTGGAGCGTGCAACTGGGCGGGCACCTTGGGATTGAGAACCTCCAGTATGCACCTACCGCGGCTGTTCGTGGGACAGTGAATCTTTCTAAGACCTGGAGCCACTTGAAGCCGCTGCGGAACTTGAAGCAAGTCTTTAAGGAACCTTACAAGAACGTCGTGGTGCCGCTCATGAAATGGCAGCTCACAAAAGAGTTGAACCGGTTGCATGAGTTGGGCGATAGCAAAGACCCGACCGTAGAATGGAGTCTCAAAGACGATGAGAGTCCACTTTCAAAAGTTATTGGCCATATCAATAACAATCTCGGCGTCGGCGAATCCTTGCTCTACGTCGAGCGAGTGAATCCATTGCTTGGGGCATCGGCGAGCGCAGCCGCCTTCATGGGTATGCCCGTTGGAGTAAAACTCTCCGGCAGTGTGGATGCGGTGGTCGTTCGCCGCGTTCAAATTTATCGCAAGAGCGCGAAGACCCTCCAGATCTACGATGACATCGGTCACGGCCGCGGCTGGAGCGTCGATGTCTCCATTGAAAACCTCATTCCGATCATTCGCCTTGGCTGGCGCCGCCAGAAAGGTGACTACTCAGTTCGCTTGCATGAAGTAGACATCAATCCAGAAGTCTCAGAAAACCCAAAATTATTTGATAAGGCGCATGCCATCGGTCAGTTCCTGCAAACCGGTTCATCGGAATTGCTCGAAAGCATCCAGAAGCCCCATGTGGTTGAGGCCGAATACGCGGACCGCTCAACTCGCTTTGCGTTCCTCTTCTGGCGTCACAAAAAGCTCAAGAGCAATACGTACTTTGACATCAAGTCGCGTGATGGCCTCAATGGTCGCTACGTCTCATTCACTGACGAACGCCAATCTGGCCTGAACTGGGAAGCATTCGCGAAAGACATCGTGAACTACTACTTCCAAAAGCTTTCCGAGAAAGTCGAAGGCTTCGAGGGTGTTGAGTGGGCCGTTCCTGTTTTCCAAAACCCATCACAAACCATTGGCGGCATGGGTACAACAACAGAAGTCCGCTTCGAATCACGGGTGCCAGAGGAAGGTCGCTACGACGAACGCTTCATCCGCCTCACAGATCGCTGGGAAGGTTGGAGTGCGAGTGTCAAAAAGCTCAAACGCCACATGGCCAAGGCCAATGAGAAATTCGGCTTCACTCTCTTTGACGAAGGTACGCTGGAGAATGCCGACAAGCTTAAACTCTTCGACGTATCAGTGAATTTGAACCTTTATGAAGAAGGCATCCAGCGCCTCTCGGCTTTGCCGGCAGACACGTTGATTCGCATTGAAAATGCCTACGAAGTCCGTCTCGGTTACCACACGCGCGGTTGCGATGAAGACCGCATCCGAGACCGTCGCTTGAGTAACGGTCAAGTCGTGCAGTCCTGCGGAACGCACAACTCGATCATCAGCACCAACAAGCAGTGCCAGGATAAGATCAAAGAAAACAAGCCACAAGAAGAAGTCGTGAAGTGTCTCATGTCGCTCTTCCGCTATCTCTACGATGATCTTGATTACGCCGATATCACACGCCTGCTTGGCAAGGATAACGTTTTTGTCCACGGAAGCATCAATGGTTTCCGAAACGGTGATGAAGTACTGAACGATACCATCATGTCGAATACGAACGGTCGCATCGGCGGGCGTTTCTGGAACGGTCCCTTTGACAAAATCCAAGAGATGCTTGGGATTCAGTCCGGTGAGCTCAACGGCTACTGGTTGCGGGAGAAGTTATGAGAACACCTATGTTCGCTCTCTTGTGCTTGGCGCTTGCCGCCAATACTTTTGCCGCAGATCCATTGTTCTCGCAACAATGGGGCATGCAAAACAGTGGTCAAAGGATCTTCCGCGCTGAAGGTGAAATCCGTAACCAAGAAATCGTCGGCACCAATGGCGTCGATATCAAGTGGCCTGGCGTTGAAGCTCTCGCCCAATTGGGTGAAGGACGTGAAGTCATCGTAGCCGTCATCGACAGTGGTATCGATCTCTCTCACCCAGAACTTAAAGATCGCGTTTATGCCGGTCGTGATTTTCTCGATAACGCCTCGATGGTGGACGACACCGGTCACGGAACTCACGTCGCCGGGATCATCGCCGCCAACATCAATGGTCGTGGAATTCAAGGTGTCACTCCGAAAGGAATTAAGATTCTTCCTTTGAAAGTTTTGAACAAAGACACCACCGGTTTCGTTTATAAAGGCAAAGTCATCACGGACATCATTGCGGATGCGATTGCTTACGCGATCGAAGCCAAGGCGTCAGTCATCAACATGAGCTTGGGATGGCCCCAAGTTGTGAACACACCACGCATCATCAAAGCGCTCGACACGGCCGCCGCCCAAGGCATCGTGTTGGTCGCTGCTGCGGGTAACAACAATAAGGACGTTCCAACCTGGCCCTGTGCACACCCTGCCGTTATCTGCGTCGGCGCCATGGATAACCAAGGCAAGCTCACTGAATTCTCAAACCACGGCGGCAAAGTTGATCTCGTCGCTCCAGGCGAATGGATCGTTTCAACGATTCCCCGCGCGCTCGAGTCGCGTACTTTACGCATCCAAGGTTACGAAGCCAAAAACGGCTCAAGCCAAGCGTCTCCCTTCGTGACAGCAGCCGCCGCGTTGCTCAAGCTCCAAAACCCCGCCATCACCGGGGAAGAAGTTAAAGCACGTCTCTACGCCTCAGCGACCAAGATGCAGAAAGATGCTGACCAACGTTTCGTGCGCTTCGGTGCACTCAACATTGCAGGCGCATTGGCGCAGGCCCCTCTCACCATCGCCAGTGTATCGGTAAAAAGCCTCGTCACCGTCGACGTGACTGAAGATGGCCAGTTCAATTTTGTCCTCCCCATCGAAACCTTGGGAACGAGTGCTTCAATTCCCTCTGTCACAATCGCAGGACTTGAAGCCGAGGTTATCCTAGAAGGAAAAACTGTTCGTCTGCGCGGTCAAATTGAAAATCTACGCACCGACAGTGAAGTGCCAGTGACCTTCACGACAACGATTGACAGTCTGAGTACCCGCACGAGCATCACCCTCTCCTTCGCACGTAAACTTGCGACGAAAGATCTTATCAACGTAGGCATCAAAGGAATTCCTGGTAACGCCCTTGTCAGTATCCAAGGTGCACGCAAGAGTGCGCGCGTTGGCCATGTCTCGGTCGAGGACAAAGCTTCGAGCGATTTTCACGGTTACATTCAAGCGAAGTCCGGCGATAAAATTCGTGTTGTCAGCATCCGTGCGAACTCGAACAACGCTACCACTGAAACTGCCGAGATAAACCTCGAAGGTCATCATCAACTCTTGAGCGTCTTTGAGAAAGACGTGAACTTCGATGGCAAAAACGATCTCGTATTTTACGGGATGAACACGAAACGTGATCACCTCCTACTCACGTTCACCGATATGTCTGGTGCACCTCTCTTCGGCAAGAACTCTCGCTGGGAACTTCCGATCACAACTTTCGAAGGTCTTCCTTTGAAAGATGGCGAGCGCGGTGACTTTGCTTGGTTGCGTTTGAAGACTTTTATGGGTGAGATCGCTGTTCCCTACTATCAAAAAGCTTGGTTGCTTCCGAAGGAAGACAACGCACAGGACCTTTTGGACTTTGAGCCCGCAGGCATGGCGAATCGTTTTTACTACTGGGAACCCACCCAAGATGCTGAACGTGTTTTGGTCCGTCCCCGTGTAGTTGACTCTGTCAGCTTTAACCAGAAACTACAGAAGTCGATGAACACCTCACCTTGGGAACAAGCAGATGTTGAACGCATTCTTCCCCAGACCGCCTCTGAACGCGCCACAGGAACTGTACGTCACGTGGTTTCTGCGGGTGAGAACTTCTTCCGCCGCTTCTCTGTTCTAAAGCTCAAGTCTCCAGCTGACTACACGCTGAAGGATCACGTCGACACGGACGTCTTTCAGATCGGCAACAATCCGTTGATCACTCGCAACCTCGAGGACTACAGCGTTTCAGAGAACTCATTCCAAATGGCGTTGCTAGATCGCTCGAGCGCTCGCGTGAAGCCATTCGTCGAAGGCGAGGCTTTGCCAGCATGGACCTTGAATACCTCGGGTTGGAACAACCCGTTCTTTGAAGTGGTCGCGACCTACGAAGGTGATAATCGTCGCGTTCTATTTTTCGAATCTCGTTACCATGTTTATGCCTACGACCAGATCGGCGCAGGCAAACCGGTGGCCCGTCGTCTTCCGATCAACCGCGACTCAAGCTTTCCAGGCGTGAACTTCAGTGAAACTCTACAAAGTGTGCTGGTTCGCGATCAAGGGATCAACCAACCGGCCGTGGCGGTGAACTCGACCTTGATCTACGGTGACCGTCTCTATGCCATGCTTAGCAGTGATGGGGTGTTCAACCGCCCAATCGCTTTAAGCGTTAAAATCCCTGCTAACTGCGTTCCACTCAAGACCCAGGTTCTCACGGTCACATCTGGTCTCTCGGCGTTTACAATGCTTTGCCAGCAGCCTTCGGGCGATGTGGACCTGAGCTTTTTCCCTCTACAAATCGACTAGTTCGCTCACCTCCCCCAGTCCTTGGGGGAGGTTTATTTTCCCTTAACACATTCTCCATCTGACCACTGCTTTTGACTGACATGTCTAATTTACACACTCATGCGTTTGCGTTGGAACGGAATTCGGATTCATGGTTTAACGCTCCCAACCCATAAACCTAGTTGGATTAACTAGTCACATAAGGAGATATACATGTCTTTCTCTCGTATCATTAAGACGACTGCTCTCACGGCTACACTTGCGGTACTTGCAAGCTGTAACGGCGGCGGCGGCGGCGGTACAGTTGGTAGCTCAACTGGCGGCGGCACGACTGGTTCAACTTACGGTTCGTACACATCAGCGTACGTTTCTGTTGATTCATTCGTAGCAGCTTTGAACAACATCGAGTCTACGAACTACCAGTCATACGTTGAGCTTTACGCTGACGAGACTCTTCGTTCTGCAACTCCAGGTGAAGAAGATTGGTTCGTGATCTACGACGACCGCTACAATGAGCACAAAGCGGTATCATTGCAGTACATCCGCTCAATCATTTACTACGACTACTACTCAAACAACTCTGCCTTGGCACGTGAGTTCCGCGATATCGAAACTGACGATATCTTGGCCGGTGAGTTGAACGGTGACTACTGGGGTGACGATTACGAAGTGGTTGATTTCGACTACTGGACTAACACTTACGTAGGTCGCAACTCTGGCTTCGAGTACGAAGACGAAGCAGCAACTACAGACGTTTCTTTGATGACTGCTGAAGTTCAACAGAAAGAATTCATCAAGAAAGCGGCGAACATCTCTTTCGCTTTCAACGTCGGCATCGAGACTTCATTGTCTCTCGTAACTTTGGGCGAGAAAGCTGAGAAGATGCTTGGCAAAGGTAACGGCGAGTTGACTGCTCAAGATCAAGCGGCTTTCGCTAACGATCTTCAGCGTCTTGCTGGTGTAACTTTGGCTGAAGTGATGGAAGCTTCTCAATCTGAACAAGCGCAGTCTGACTTGGTTGGCAAAATCGCTGACAAGATCGGTACTTCTGCTGCTAACTTGGAAAACCGTCTTCTTCCAGAACTCTTCGGTGTTGAGCTTTAATTAGCAACCGAGAACAAGTTTCTATAAAGAAGCCACCCCTAGGGGTGGCTTTTTTATTTCTGCGAAGGGCCATTTGCCCTACTATTTCAGTTATTTACTAATTCCTAACAGACGGCAAACAACCAAGACTTTAGAATGGGGGGCATGAGGAGATCTATGAAACCCCAAGCTTTTGCCGCTCTTACCCTTTTTTGTTTGTCACTCACGCCTGCCGTGGCCCGGGTTGAAAAACCTAAACTCATTCTCGTGATAGCGATTGATCAGTTTCGCGCAGACTACCTACAGAAGTTCTCCCCACATTTTCTACCTGCTTCTAAGAAAGGCTTTAACTATCTCATGGATAAAGGGGCCTATTTCTCACACGCTGAATATGGACTATTGCAGAACATGACCGGCCCAGGTCACGCCACCATTCTCAGCGGTGCTTATGCCTATCAGCACGGCATTCCAAACAACGATTGGGTGGATGCGAAGACCCAAGAGTACGTGTACTGCACCGAAGATCAAAAATTCAAAACAGTCGGTGCGAGTCCTAAGAATCCGCACATCGGCACATCTCCTAAGAATCTCGTAGGCACCACCCTGGGCGATGAGCTTAAGAACGCCTACGCAGACTCACGCGTCGTCACAGTGGCCCTGAAGGACCGCTCGGCCATCCTGATGGGGGGCCATCGCGCTGATCTTGCCATCTGGTTTGATGCTGAGTCTTTCAGCTGGGTGACCAGTGATTACTACGCCAGTGCTCTACCAGCTTGGCTCGTCACCATTAATCAATCTCTCCAAAAGAAACTTGGTACCGAGATGGTCTGGGAAAAGAAGATCGAAGGGCAAGCTGCCGAGAATAAATTCGTTCCTCTGACAAAATACAATGGCGACATGGGACTCGCCTTCCCCCACAAAGCGAAAGTGGGCTCACCCTCAACCCTCATGTTCCCTATCGCCATTGATATGCCCGGCGAAGTTGCCATCAGTGCTTTGAAAGAAATGAAGTTGGGACAAAGAAAAGCCACCGATGTTTTGGCGATTAGTTTTTCTAACCATGACTACGTTGGACACAGCTTCGGGCCAGAAAGCCATGAAATCAAAGAAACCACCGTGCTGGAAGACAAGGCCATTGCTCATCTGCTCAACACAATTGATGAGACTATTCCGGGTGGTCTCGATAACACGTGGATCGTTCTCACAGCCGATCACGGCGTCGCCGGCAACGTAAAAGTTCTCAGCTCTTTGAAAATTCCGTCGGGTTATGTGAACCAAGGAGCGATCGCACAAGAGCTTGAGAGCTACCTCACTAAGCGCTATGGCAAGGCCAATCCTAAATGGTTGGGTGAACCGTCTGAATTCAATTTCTATTTGAACAAGGCGGTGATCCGTCAAAAGAATCTTGATCTCTCGAAGATTCAAGCGGAACTCGCAAAACACATCAGCACGAAGCCGGAACTTCTCACGGGCATCGCCTACGTTTTCTCAGCACAAGACGTGAAGAACAGAACTCTTCCTCCGGAGCAACACGAGCGGCAGATTCTTCGAACCTACTTTGAGGGCCGCAGTGGAGACGTGATGATGATCCCCCGTCCGAACTACCTATTGGAGTATGGTGCTACCACTCATATGACAGGTTACTCCTATGATCGCTATGTTCCGTTGATCTTTGCTGGTGGCCCCTTCAAAGCGGGTACCTATGCAGGCGGCGAAGTTGTCGACATCGCCCCCACCCTCGCATTCTTATTAGGTATTATCCCTCCTTCAGGTTCAGAGGGTAAAATCCTTGAAAAGGCGTTGGTAGGAAAATAGTTGTGAAGAAATCGTCACAACTTTTCTAAAACAGCAGCAACATCCCGTGACTCGTTTTGCTATAATAGTAACAGGAAGCGCCATGATAAGCTCAGCTGGATTATCAAACCTTCCTGAAAAACAGGTCGCTTAGGCGGCCTGTTTTTTTGCTCCTTTCTACACACTCTCACCACATCTCCATCAAGCCCTTAGTCGCAAGATTTGGCATACTGTATTTAGGAAGAGCTATGACGAAGTCGAAAGGCGGAGTCAGAAAACTTCCATGAAACAGGTCACTTCGGTGGCCTGTTTTTTTGCAATCTGAGTGAGGAGGATTTATGGCGAAATTCGCAATCTGGAATAAGATTAAACGCTTCACGATCCCGTGGCTCACTCAACCCACTTATAATCCGAACAAAGATGATCAGCAGCACGTCATGACCGAAGATGAACTGTTAGATCAAACGCTAGAAGACAGCTTCCCGGCGAGTGATCCTCCCGGGCATATCTCAAAGTCGAGTGAAGACCGTCTTCAGCATTAAACGGCCAACACCTTTTTTTGACCCTTGAGTGATACAAAGAACCACATCAGAATGACCCCGTGGACGGCCAGAACTCCCATCTGCCATTGGCCCTGCTCAGGATAGTATTTAGCGAGATAGAAACTCAGCAATACACCACTCAAAATAGTTTTAACTGGCTCAAGTGTTAACGCCCATTTCTTTGATTCAAGCATTGCTGACCAGAGAGTGGCACTCAGCCAGAGTAAAAATCCTAAAGACATCTTCTCCACAAAACTCAGAGGCGAACTCGCGCCAATCACAAACAACATCGTGCTCATGCCGACGAGGATCTGCATCACGAGATAGGAGCGGAGAAATTTAAAGTCCTGCGTGGCAAACTTAACCTGGGTCTTCGCACTTCCATCGAGCTTCATGACAACGTTCCGAGGAGGAAGATCGGCGGGGCGCCAGCCGATGGGCATGAACCATAGTCGAATTTTATCCCACCAACTCTTCGTGGCCAGCATGTCCTTAAAAAGATAGCCCCACCACTGGAAGTTGATGACAGTCGGATCCCACGTGCCAGGATGCATGGTCACTCCGTAGTACGGCTCTTCAATTTCCTCGACGTACGAACCAAACACCCGATCCCAGATGATGATGAAGCCACCGAAGTTTTTATTCCGGTACTGCTTATTGCACGCGTGATGAATGCGGTGATGCGAAGGAGTATTGAGCCAGGACTCAATATAAACCGGCAGCTTCGGGATCACACGCGTGTGCGGAATAAGCTGAAGAATCAAATGAAAGGCGACCATGCCGAGCACTAAGTCCGCCGACCAGAACAGAGTCAGCGGCCAGTAGAAGAAGAACGAGGCGGCGCGCTGAGTGACACTGGCCCGCAAAGCTACGGCGTAGTTCAGCTCCTCAGTTGAATGGTGGGGCATGTGAGCGGCCCACAGGATGTTGATGGTGTGGCCCATGCGGTGGAACCAGTAAAAGAGAAAGTCGACTCCCAGGAAAAGCAGGACATAGCTCCACCACTCTTTGGGGAGATTGAATCCCCAAAAATCATTTAGCAGCTTATAGGCAGGAAAGAAGAAGAGAGAGACGAGTAGATTGGTGCACTGATTAATGATCGCCGTTCCCAGGCTCGAGATCGAATCCTGGAACGTGTAGTAGGGCTTTTTGGTAATCAGACAGTAGCTGATCTCCGCTACGATGAGCAGCAAAACGGGGATGGTGAAGAGTGCGTAGATGTTGGTCGACATGGTGTCCTCCGATTGTCACTAATAGTCATAACAGGAGGGTTCATTCTGCGCGTTCACCTAGGTTAAGATATGAGCATGCTGACCTCACTCATTACCGACCACTATGGAAACCTCGCTCCCATCCCCGCTGCTGAATGGGAGAGAGTGGGTTCACTTTTCACGCCTAAGTCATTTAAAAAGAATGAGTTTTTCTTAAGGGTTGATGAAGTTCCCCTGCATCTCGGAGTAGTTCAGTCTGGTCTTTTCCGCTTCTACTACATCGATGAAGACGGAAAAGAATGGGTCAAATCCTTCGAAACCAACCTCGGTTTGTTGGCCCCCTATGCGGAAATTTTACAGGACCGGCCCTCTAGGACCTTCATCCAGGCCCTCACCGACAGTGAAATCCTCGTCGCTCCTCAGAAAGAATTCATGGCGGCGGTGAACGGTCGCTTGTGCTGGGAAATGTTTCTTCGTCGAGTCGCGGAGCGGTTCTATCTCAAAAAAGAGAACCGCGAGTACGAGTTTTTAAAATTGAGTGCGAAAGAAAGATGGCTCAATTTCTTGGAAGATTTCAAAAACATTCACCAAGAAATTCCGGACTATCACATCGCCTCTTACCTGGGGATCACGCCGCAATCCCTGAGTCGCCTAAGGAAGTCTTAGTTCGCTGGACACGACGTTTCACCTTGCACCTGTTCTTGTGACATCACGTGCTCAGCGAGCCGGGCGATGCTCGGTTCCAAGGTCTCCGCGGCCGTGCACAGCGCATCCGGTGAACTCGATTGAGCCGCGTTCGTAATCAGGTCGATCATCTCATTGACCGTCTGGCAGTTGGCGGCCGGCATTCCTGCAGGGCACGCTTCTCTGCCGTCGGTAAACACTCGCGAATACGCTTCCGCCGTTTCACGCGCCAGAGAAGGGTCACGGCCCATAGGTCCCACATTGATTCCACCGTACTCCGTCAGAATGGCAGGTGCGATGATAGGTACCCGACGTTGCATAAAGTTTCGCATGAATCCAAGTCGGTTATCACTGACTGTGCCCGACCGTTCGAGGATATCAAACGCCAGCGTGGTGCAGTTATACCAAAGTGTATCGTAGAGTTTGCTGATGCCATCGGCCTGACTTGTTCTGAGACTTTCGGCCAGAACTTTATCCCCCTCGCCATTGCAAAGTGGGAGACGAATTTGATTGGCCGGATTTCCACTTTGGAGCGCACCTTCAATCCTTTCAGTCATAGAAACCATGCGCACAATCTGAGTAAACGCGCCTCGGCGGCCACGTTGCAAGTCATACGCCTTTTTCGGATCGTTTTGAGTCCACTGTGCTTCAGCAGAGATGGCCGCGTTGCGAATCGGGATGATGCTTTCTTGCGGCAGGAGACTCTGCCGTTGAGCCGCTGGAGCAGCGGCGAGGCGTGCCAGTTCTTCTGTCGTCGGCATCGGCGCGACGAGTTCGATAGGAGAATTTTGCTCCATCTCAAAGCGCAGCAATGAGTGAGCTGCAATGTATTTCCCTGCTACCTGGGGCGGAAAATAAGACAACTGGAAATAGGTATTGCGAACACCGCGATCAGGTACACGCGCTAAGTAGAAGCGACCGTTGTGATAGAAATTGCTAAAAAGTTTTGAACCCGGCTTGGAGTACTTCGCACCAAAAACACTTTCTTCAACGTTCACCATGGGGCGACGTTCACTCAAATCTAAGGGCTCACCGTAGTGGTTCTCGTCAAAGGGTCTAAAGATACTTTTCTTAACGGAGAATTTTCCCTCCATGAAAAGTTCTTCTGCGGTAGGAACCACAGTTGATTGTGCGTAAGTGTAAACACTGAAAGTGCACATCAAAAAAACCAGCAGAACAAATTTCATCTCCTACCCCCGTTAGGATGATATTAGCATGGGCCTGAGAGTGGTTCTCGAACGGAAAATATGGCTCTCACGCCTCACGTCAGAGTGAATGACTCTACAATAGCTCAGCACCCAAACTCCTGGATTTAGGCTAACAAGCCTGGATTTCAAGAAGTCATTACCTTCTTTGGGCCCTATACTATCTCAAAGTTTTTTCAAAGGATGAGTCATGAAAGTTAAAGCCGCCGTTGCCTGGGGACCGAATCAACCACTCAAAATTGAAACCGTTGATTTAGAAGCTCCTAAGAAAGGCGAAGTGCTCGTCCGCATCGTAGCTTCCGGTGTTTGCCACACGGATGCCTACACACTTTCAGGTGTTGATCCGGAAGGAATTTTCCCCGTCATCCTCGGCCACGAAGGCGCTGGGATCGTTGAACAAGTCGGTGAAGGCGTGACCTCACTCAAAAAAGGTGATCACGTTATTCCGCTCTACACACCAGAATGTCGCACCTGTAAATTTTGTCTTTCAGGCAAAACCAATCTCTGCCAAAAAATCCGCGAGACTCAAGGCAAGGGCCTCATGCCCGATGGCACTTCCCGCTTCTCCAAAGACGGCAAGCCGATTTTTCATTACATGGGTACTTCAACCTTTGCAGAATACACAGTCGTTCCAGAAATCTCCTTAGCGAAAGTTGATGAGAAAGCACCGATGGATAAAATCTGTCTGCTCGGTTGTGGTGTCACCACCGGTATCGGCGCCGTTCTCAACACAGCTAAAGTTGAAAAAGGTGCGAACATCGCCGTCTTCGGCATGGGCGGCATCGGTCTCGCTGTCATTCAAGGCGCGAAGATGGCAGGGGCCAATAAGATCATCGCGGTCGATATCAACAACGCAAAATTTGAACTTGCCAAAAAATTCGGCGCGACGGATTGCGTGAACCCCAATGAGATTACCGGTTCGGTGGTTGATGCCATCGTAAAAATCACCGACGGTGGCGCGGACTATTCGTTCGAGTGCGTAGGAAATACGAAGCTCATGCGCCAAGCTCTCGAGTGCTGTCACAAGGGCTGGGGCGAATCCATCATCATCGGGGTGGCCGCAGCAGGTGAAGAAATCGCCACACGTCCCTTCCAAATTGTCACAGGTCGTGTTTGGAAAGGTTCGGCTTTCGGTGGCGTCAAAGGTCGCACAGAACTACCGGGCTACGTAGACAAATACATGAAAGGCGAGATCAACCTTGATGATATGGTGACCTTCACTATGCCCATCGAAGAAATCAACACCGCCTTCCAGTACATGAAAGAAGGTAAAAGTATCCGCAGCGTAGTGACGTTCTAGGAGTTGCGATGAAAAAGATGAAAGCGCATAAGACCTTTGAAGGCACGACGGAATTTTGGTCGCACCCATCGGAGATGACCGGAACGGAAATGAAGTTCTCGACCTTCATCCCTCACGGCGAGGTGAAAGGCTGCATGATCTGGCTTTCAGGGCTCACCTGCACCGAAGAGAATTTCATCACCAAGGCAGGTGCACAAAAATTCCTAGCGCAAAGTCACATGATGGTGATCTGTCCGGATACATCTCCACGTGGTTTGAATCTTCCCGGCGAACACGACAGCTATGACTTCGGTTCCGGAGCTGGGTTTTATGTGGATGCAACAGAAGTTGCCTACAAATCAAACTATCGTATGTATTCGTATGTGAATGCTGAGCTCTACTCCATCATCTCCAACCATTTCGGCGTGAAGAGTATTTCCATCAGCGGTCATTCCATGGGTGGCCATGGTGCGCTGGTGATTGGTTTGCGTGAACCACAGAATTATAAAGCGATCTCGGCTTTCTCACCTATCGTAAATCCTTCGGTTGTTCCTTGGGGAACAAAGGCGCTCAAAGGATACCTTGGCGAAGACATAGCGACGTGGAAACAGTACGACGCCTGCGAACTACTCCTGGCCGGTAAAAGACATCCTTCCGAGATTCTGATTCATCAAGGTCTGGGAGATGAGTTTCTTGATGGCCAGCTCAAAACCTCTCACTTCGAGAAAGCCGCCTCTCAAGCCAATCAGAAATTCTCTGTGAATATGTGTGAAGGCTATGACCACAGCTACTATTTTATCGCAACGTTTATCGAAGCCCATGTGAAACATCACGCAATGTATTTCTAGACACGCTCTATAGAGCGTAGACGCACGTTTAGGCCCTTCCTTACCGTTAGCTAACAACTAACTTAAGTGGGCCAAAAACATGCTTCGACAAATATTCATTTGCCTGACCCTCATCTGGAGTAGTCACACCTTCGCAAAGACTCACGCCTTCGTGGGTTTTAACAAAGCTTTGAAAGACACACAGAACTCGAAGGGCAAGGTCGAAGAGAAGCCGTTTTCACCTACCATCGGGATTGGCTACAACTTCAATCTCTTTAACACTGGATTCGGATTCTCCCCACAGCTCGGCTACATCCACACCAAACAAACCGCCAACGACAGTTTCGGAAAGCAGAAGGTCCACACCATCTTTCTTAACTGGGATTTCATCTGGATCAGCTCACTCTCAGATCACCTGGCCTTTCGTTTCGGCATCGGGAATTTCATCAAGAGAACGAGCGGCGAAGGTGGCACGGTCGAGATCCCTAACGGCTCTGGCACAGACCAGGCCCGCCGTCCTGGTGGCACAGTCACCTCCTACTCCAGCACGTTTAACCTCGGTGCAGACTACAACTTTGATCTGCAAATGATGAGTTCTTGGATTCAAGACATTGGACTTCGTTTTGAACTCTACACATTCAGACCGCTCTCGAGCGAAAATCGCAACTACGCATTTAACATTGGCGCTTTGCTGTATTTCTAAGAGGAAAACTTAAATGAAACTATCACTCTTTTCTATTCTCTTTTTCTCGCAAGTAACTCACGCCTTTGTGTTGCTGAATCCGAAATACGAACTTCACGACGCCACCAATGCGAAAGTTAAGGTGTCCGCGGAAGGCTGTACAGCTAACGGTGTTTCCGATGCCGAAATCGTGGAAGGAATCAAATGGGCGATCGAGTTCTGGAACGATGTCCCCGAATCACGACTTAAGTTATCTTACGGCGGGAAATCATCCGCGACCCTGACTGATCCACGCATTCCTCAAAACGAAATCATCGTTGGCTGTGGTCCACTTCCGAGCTTGCAAATTCTCGGCGCCACGGAACATGACCGCGGGAATGGTTCAGCGCGTGTGGCGATGAACGAAGCTGTCTACACTGGTAGCTATAACAAAAACAGTTTCATCGGAACCATGACGCACGAAATTGGTCACGGCATTGGTCTCTATCACAGCAATGATCCCGCTTCTGTGATGACCTATGCTGATCACGACTGGGTTGATCGCCCCAAGTACATCTCGCAAGATGACATCGACGGCGTGGTTTACCTCTACCCCAACAAAAGTCAGCTTGGTGGCTTCCTGGGGAGCTGCTCATCATTCTCAGGCGAAAAAACCCCTACCTTTGACTTCTATCGCGATTTCCTCATTGGCTTTCTTGCCATCATCGGGATTTCACTTCTCATCCAAAAAGGGCTGAAGAAAGTCTTTAGATAGAGTCGACGTTAACAAGGCCTCTACAAGCCTATCTTGTCTCGCGTAGCAAAAGTATGCTGGGTTCATGGAAGAACCAAGCTCCGCAGCAGTAAAGATAGGCCAGATCCTCCACAGTCTTCGTAAAAAAAATAAGCTCACCCAGCTCGAGGTGTCGCTTCAGTGCGAACTCTCGACCCGTCACTACCAGGCCATCGAGTACGGAAAGAAGAACTGCCAGGTCAACACGCTCACAAAAATTCTAAAGATCTACAACATCAACCTCTTCAGCTTCTTCACGTCTTTCTTCATCGACGAGTTCAATCAGAACGGGGTCAAGAACCTCTATGATATCTTCGGAGAGAAGGCGTTTGGATACCGGACCTTTGACCTCGATGGAACAGTGACCTATCAGTGTCCCCACAGTGTCACGATTACCGGTATGAAGGACGAAGACGTTATCGGCAAGATGAAGATATGGTCGGACCTCACCGATCCGGCCATGATCAGCTTCGTTAAGATGAGCATGAAGCATTTCCTCAATTACCTTCCAACGCCGCCCTCATGGAAAGTTAACATCAAAAATCACGCGACCAACACCTCAGCCCCGTTCATCGGCTTCGCCCGCTACACGAGAAATCAGAAGAAAAAAGTCATCGGATTAGAGATCATCATTTTCCCGCTCGATCAAATCTAGACGACCGCTACACTTTTAGCTTCGGAAACTTGAGTGTGACCTTTCCTTTCTGTGGAACAACCGCCATTTGGCTGTGGTTCACACCTTCCGGCACCGGAAACGTTCGACTGAACGAAGATCGAAACAACCCTTCACCGCCATCGTATTTTTTTTCGACGGTGCCCGAAACCGTCACATGGTCCTCGGTGATGTTGGTGTCGACTGTTGCCTCATTGAGATCCTCAATCGGAACATCCAGGTACACGTAGTCGCTGTCCTCTCTCTGATTGACTCCACCCATGAGTGTGTCGCCATATGAGTCGTCGATCATGTCGAAGTGCTTAAAGTGATCTCTCATGCGCTCCTGCATGCGCTCCATCTCTTCGAAGATCTCATCGCGTGGGTTTTTCTTGAGCAGCCCCGACTGCGGTAGCAGCGGGGCCTCTCGGCGCAATTCCCCAGCACTGACTCGATTGATCAAGTGCGGATTCGCGCGAAATGCGAAAAAAGAGATGATGAAACCAGATAACACGCTAAGGACAGGGATAAAGATTTTTTTCATTGAGTGCTTCATAATTCCTCCAAAGAATAAAGCCACTTGGTTTAGACGAAGTATTTCTCTCTCTTGAACTTTTTGCGAGCGAAGCGCTTTGTTCGAAATTTTTCAACTTGCTTGAGTACGGCCTGATAAGAAGAATCGATAGCTTCCCACACCGTCTCCGCTTTTTTTTCTGCGTGGATAACCTTTCCAGGTACGTGCACATGGATCTTCGAGAGATACTTTTCGTGGTCTCGCTCGAGCTTGATGTTAATGTCCTTGGCGTCCGGAAAAATTCTCTTCAGATGGTTCTTTGTTGTTGCGATGAGTTCCGTCATAACACCTCCTTATCCTAAGTCTTCGTATCCGTTGTCCCAGAAATGACCATGCTTCGGCAGGAGAACTCTAAACTCTTCTCCCTCCTCTGCTTGATCACCGAGTACCTGTTCGAGCACAGTACGAAACTCTCGGGTTTTGGGTTTCCGTTTGCTGTAGTTACGAAGTGAACGATTTCGGTCATCCAAAGTCTGCGAAAACGAATGATCGGTTCTCCGTATTTTCATGAACATCCCTCCTTGATTTTCATGGGTCTATCGTTCGTCCAAACATCAAAATAATTTCTCCAAAAAACCTGTCAAGGTTTCGGGGAGAGGCCGTAAATATAGATTTTTTTTGAATTTTAAAAAAATTCAGAATCGCCGCGGGGTAAAAAAAAGGGACCCTTTCTGGGTCCCTTATTAAAGCTTTGGTTGCGGGAGTTGGATTTGGTCACTCCAGAAGTTCGCATCAAGCTCACTTCCTCCGTGACCCTCCTCACCGCCCTCTCGGTCGCATCCAGCTCCCTCGGCCTGCACTGCAGGCCGGGCATCTCGGCTTCAAATCCAATCCATAACTAAAAGCAAAAAAAAAGGCCCACCTAACGGTGAGCCTTTATTTTAGCTTTTTGGTTGCGGGAGTTGGATTTGAACCAACGGCCTTCGGGTTATGAGCCCGACGAGCTACCAGACTGCTCCATCCCGCGCCTGAAAACTAACAGATAGCCCATGAATATGTCTAGGTTTATCTATCACGACATCAAGACTATCGATTGGAATCCGTCCCCTAAGCCACCGTAAAATAGAGCTAGGAGGACCTATGGAACTAGGACTAATAGCAGGTTTATGGGTGGGGGGATCGACGATTTTGGGCGCGATGTTGACGCTACTAAGATCGCGTCTGCCAGGCACTCAATCACTCCCAAACATGGACTTCGCCCTCGGCATGATGCTCGCTGCTTCGGCCTTTTCTCTGCTTTTACCGGCCGCTCAGGGCTCGTGGGCGATAGGTTTTGAAGCCTTCACCGTCACCATTCTCATGGCCCTCTTAGGTGCCGCCATCATGTTCGCCATGGGTCGTCTCATGAGCAGCAGCTCACCTGCTAAGCTGTTTGTGGTTGCGATGATGCTGCACAACCTGCCCGAGGGACTCGCCGGTGGTGCCGCCTTTGTGGGTCTTTCGAACATCGGCTCAGGCAGTTTGATCAGTGCCATCATGATTCAAAATATTCCCGAAGGTTTTGCGACTGTTCTCGCCTTCCGCGCCCTCGGCTTGTCGGGTCCACAGGCCATGCTTGGAGGAATCTCTTCGGGCCTCGTAGAACTCATGGGTGGAGGCCTCGGTGGGATGTTTGTTTCCACCACCCAAGCGGCCCTTCCTAGCCTCTTGGCACTGGCCGGCGGTGCTATGTTACAAGTGACTTTGCGAGAACTTACCGAGCGTTTTCACGCCCATCCGCCTCGCCTCTACCATCGCCTGATGAGTGGCGTGGGATTCATTCTCATACTAAGTTGGGCAGGTACTATGTGAGTGGAGCGCTTCGCTCTAGTGAAAACCCTTAAAATCCCACTGAAACCTGCCGAATAGTTTCCTTGAGAATACTTTTCTTACAAGGAATCTTCGCATGAACAAAATCGTCGCCACCTCTTCCACAGAGCTCGTCATGAAAGTGGAAACTCACGATTTAACTCCCATGCAGGTTCGCCTTCTTAAGCACGCTCACACTTTATTGGTGCACGTACTCACGGCAGAAGATGAAGCCGAGTACTTCGAAGCCTCAGCGCAACTCTTGAAACAATCAGTGCAGCTCATCAAGCACGCGAATTTCCCGGACTCATCAAAAGACGGCATCGCCTACGGCGAACAGGCCATCGAATACGCCGTCGAGACTCTCAATGAGACCCTCGCAGATAACGGCCACATCAACATCGATAATTAATTAAACAAGGCCTTAAAGAAGGGAATCAATTCTACGGCAATCAGTAGAATGATGATGATTTCCAGCCAATGACCGCGGCTTTCGGAGACGCGGGAATGCAAAAGTTTCGACACTTCCGCCAGATTCCCCAACTTCTCATTAATACTCTTCTGCCAATCATTGAAACGGAAACGCGCACTGGCGGTACGGAATACTGTGGCGAGATAGAAGTCACCGACAACCTTGAGAGAGTTTTCTACGTTCTCTACGACCTCGGCAATCTCGAGATAAATCTGGCCCGCTTCTTCGGCGTGGCGAGAGTAGAAGTTGCTGAGAATGCCGGCCTTCTTACCAGCGACGGCTTTATAGAGAGCGTCGAGTTTTTCATCGAGGAGATCGTCGTAGTAGCGCATCTCCAGCAACTGCGAGTTGGCAAATTCGAGCACCATCGGCAGATCCATCGAGCCCGACGGCTCGACAACAAGCGCCGAATTCCAATCAATCACCGAGAGGTCACTGCGCGAATACTGAGTCGCGAAATCACGAACTGTTTTTTTCATTTGATCCGACAAACGCTCTTTCGACTCCGCCATCAACAACGCAGCCACATCCGCATTCTCGAAAAGCTCCATGGCGTTTTCGCCGATCCCGTCGATCTCTTGCAAGAAGTAGACGACGTACTCTTCTGACGTCGGCCAATCGTTCAAAACGGGAATGGAGTCTTTAATTTCTGCCTGGAATTCTTTGGCCTTCGCTCGAGCGATCACATCAATGTAGGTGTCGCGTTCCAGCCACGCGGCCGTGCGAACCAGTTCGTCCCACCCCAAACCTGAACGCAAAGGTATGTGAAAACAAACCGACATTCCGCCGAAGTCCCACACGCGGAAATCCAGCTCGGCCATGATCTTTTCATTTTCGACGATGAT
Organism: Chloridella minuta; assembly: GCA_032273045.1. Lineage (NCBI taxonomy): Eukaryota > Xanthophyceae > Mischococcales > Pleurochloridaceae > Chloridella > Chloridella minuta. The sequence continues at coordinate 12,050 of JAUKPQ010056873.1, read as the reverse complement.
CTCTGTAGGGCCTAAGTGAACAGTGATGGGATCATTGGCGATCACCAAACCGGTTTTGCCTGGGCGATCCAGGCGAAACTTAGTGGTGTTCTGCTTGGCCTGTACCAGTGCTGAAAGTTTTTTGAGATCGACCTCGGAGCCGATCTCATAAAATCTGTAGACGAGTATTTTACCACGCCGAATGGTGACCGCTGACATGACTAGATCCCAACGTTTTGAGCAGCTGCTTCAGTCTTCTTCAAAACTTCGAGCTCTTTGATACTGCGAACTGTTTCGTAGTACTTGTCCTTGCGGAAACCTTGGTAACGGCGATCATCAGCAGGGCGTGCTGACTTGCCGACCATCTTCGTGGCCTTACGAGTATCGATGGTTTTCTTGATTGAGACGAAGGCCGGACGATTATTCAAACGCTCGCCGTCTTCGTTCATGCCAAGCGCCTTCAGCAACTCTCTCTTCGAGAAGAAGGTGAACTGTCCGACTGGCAAACCTTGGATCGTAAGACCTTCAATCGCTACGCGGCGGAGTTTATCAACCGTAAGATCCATGGCTTCACAGATTTTACGGATTTCGCGGTTCTTACCTTCGGCAAGACGGAACTCGAGCCATGTCTTATTCGGGAGCTGCTCGATCATACGAACGCTCTTCGGCTTCATGAGGCCGTCTTCGGTCATGACACCTTTGCGGATTTTTTCCAACAACTGCTCATTCACATGACCGAACACTTTTACTTCGTACACTTTTGTCACTTCGTAACGTGGGTGCATGATCTTGTTCGCCATGTCGCCATCGTTCGTGAGGAGCAAGAGACCTTCAGAAAGGTAGTCCAAACGGCCAACCGGATACAAACGTGTAGGAACGCCCCAAACCAAATCCATAACAGTCTTACGACCTTCTGGATCCATCGTGGTTGTAACGTACGCGCGTGGCTTGTTCAGCAACACGTAGACTTTTTCAATGGAAGCTTGGTCGATCACTTTGTCGTCAACTGATACGACGTCGATGTTCGGGTTCACTTTCGTGCCCATCTCAACCACCACGAGACCATTCACGGCCACGCGACCTTCAGCAATGAGCACTTCCGCCTTACGACGTGAGCACACTCCGCTGTCAGCGATGAGTTTTTGTAGACGAATTTCAGTTGTAGATGCGGAAGATGCCTTAGGCATACATGCTCCTTTCTGCCTCCCGGCAGTAAGTTAATAGAATGGATGAGCGGGTTTTACTCCGCTTGATCCGTCTTGTCATCCTCGGGCAGTGCCTCGGACAAGAAGCTCAGGTCGATATCCATATCCATGCCCTTCTTAATGGCAGAATCGACTGTGAAATCAAGGGTTTTGAGCTGCTCATCAAGAGTGAGCTCTTCGTCCGTGGTGTCCACAGTATTGTCCGACAAACGCTCGCCCATCAGATTAGCGAAGGCATTGTTAAGGGCCGCTTCGAGTTCGCGGGCCTCGTCCTCAAGCGTGAATTCTTCTTCAGTAGACTCTTCAGAGAGAGTCAAATCAGTCCAAGCAGGCTGGTCGCCTTCTTCCACCGCGAGCATGCGGTTTTCAGCTTCCCACTCTTCATCAATTTCTGGGGCATTCAACATGCCTTCGAACTCCAGGTCAGCACTCTTCGGCTCAAGCGCCGACATCATCGGTTCCGACATGACGGCTTCGCGGTTCTGGCGCAAAGTCGCATCACGGAGCACGAATTCTTCGAGGATATCAAACGCTGATTTTTTCACGCCATCATCACTGCCGTCGATGCGGCGTTTTTCTTCCTGCTTCAACAGCATGGTGAAATCAGTTTCTGCTGCGATGTCTTTGATGCTTTCAGATAGTTTATCGAGCTCTTCGAGTTCGTCGAAATCAAATTTCTTACGATCGCCGCCGAAGACCACAGACTTGATGTCAGCGATCGCTGCCACTTCTGGACGAGTCGCGAGTTCCGCGAGCTCGTGCTCTGGTGGAAGCTGCTCGATGTTTGCGAGGTTGAAGACCTCCAAGAACTCTTCAGTGGTGCCGAACATGGACGGACGGCCCAATTCTTCTGAGCGGCCAGTGATCTTCACCAGACGCTTGTCCATCAAGGCACGCACGATGTGTGAGCTATCTACACCGCGGATTTTTTCGATTTCTGTTTTAGAGACGGGTTGCTTGTAAGCGATGATCGCCAACACTTCGAGAGCGGTCGGGGTGAGCACCAAGCTCTGAACTTTGAAAAGATTCTGTACTTGTTTCGCGTAGGTCGCTTTTGTGCGGAACTGGTAACCTTCGGCCACTTCCACCAAACGGATACCGTGGTGCTTGGCCTCGTAACCAGCCTGAAGACGAGCAATCGATTCGTGAAGCACGCGCAACGGCAACTCTTCGTCGATTTGCGCTTTAATTTTTTGCAATGAGACCGGACGGTCTGACATAAAGATCAAGGTTTCAACAGCACCGCAAAGTGTGTCGGCATTCAAACCTGTGCGCGCCTGCCACATCATGTCCTCGTGCTCTTTCTCGTCGAAGTGACCGAGTTCAAGAGCGAAGACAGGAGTTTCTGACGATTCAGTGGTGATATCCAAATCCAAAGACGAAGCCGCATTCAACGCGCTCTCGAGTTCGGCTTCAGCAGTGAGGTCCCACGAATAGTTAATCTCAGTCATAGCGATCTCCAGGATCAATGCAAAGTCGCAGCTACTTCCACGTTGGCAACAACGGGAGCAGGCGATTGAGGTTTGTTCTGTTCATCTTCAGGCTCGAAACCATCGGCCGTGTTCACATCAAATGAAGACAAGTCTTCTTTGACTTCCACGTAGATCGTGCCCATGGCTTCGTTTTGGTAAACTTGTAGTTTCTTCAAGCGAGCAAGCTCGAGCAAAGAAATGAACGTGATGACTTTATCGATCACGCTGGCGTTCTCACCCGTCTCAAGCAACGTATCAAACTGAGTGGTCTCGCCGGTCTTCAAGTTCTCTTTCAAGAAAATCAATTTTTCTTTGATCGAGAGACGGTCGCGCTTCACAACGGTGTACTTCCGTTTTTCACGACGGATGAGATCCATCATGGTGGCGGTCAGCACTTGTAAATCAATCGGCGTGAGAATGCTGTTCTCTACGGCCTTACGATCGACTTTGGGTTTTACAAAGATCTCGTGACCTTTCTTCGGCAATGCCCACAGACGCTGACCCAAACGTTGGTAGCGCTCAAGTTGCTCAAGGCGATTGATCAACTCTCCGCGAGTGGTGATCTGGATGCCATCATCACCGGCAGTAAATTTAAGTGTGTTGAGATCCGACTCGTCGACCGCCGTCTGACTCTTGAGCCACAAAAGTGTCGCCGCCATGAATAGATATTCGCCAGCGACGTCAAAGTTGAGGTCCTGCATTTTCTGCAGGTAATCGAGATACTGAGAGGTGATGTTGTTGACGTCCAAGTCACGGATGGTGACTTCTTCACGTTGAATCAAATGAAGGAGGAGTGCTAGTGGCCCATCGAATTGATCGATCCGGACCAAAATCTCGGTCTCTGACATTGAAGTCCCTCGAAAACTAAAACCCAAGAATCACTTACGTGATCCTTTAGGCGGTGTGTGTGTCGGAAGCATCTTGCTGCCGGCGGTCAGTATGTCATTCCCAGTATCATCTGAAATCTGATTAAATCTTTCAGTTACTCGCTGCGCGTTAGTTCAGCCCATGAGCGTGTAAAACGCGAATATCAGGAACTGCCCTGCCCATTGGGCCGGCATAAGTAAATAACCGATAGTGTGGATTCCCACAAATGACAGCAAGAGCGTGCCCATAAAGATCATGGGCGTGTAGGCCGCCAGAGACTCGTACTTGTACAAAGTCGGGCCTTTCAAAAACGCCGAAACCATTTTTGAACCGTCCAGCGGAGGCAGCGGGATCAAGTTGAATCCTGCCAAAATAAAATTAATGAAGACCGAGTACTTCAGCATCGCGATCAGCACAGTGTAGTACGCAAAATCCGGGGAAACTTGCGTAGCAATCAAAGCGACGAGGAACGCCGAGAGTGTTCCCAGAATAATATTCGCCAAAGGTCCGGCAAAACTCACCCAGAAAATCCCCTTTCGCATCTGACGAAAGTTACGAATGTCGATGGGCACAGGCTTCGCCCAACCAATGACGGCAAAACCCGTCACGGCCGAGAGCAAGGGAAACAAAACTGTTCCCCATGGATCATAGTGGGCCGCTGGATTGAGGGTCAGACGACCGGCCGCTTGAGCGGTGCGATCACCAAACTTGAGGGCCATCCACGCGTGGGCCGCTTCGTGAGCGACGATGGCGAGCAAAAAGCCCGGAAGAGATTGGGCAATCGTAAAAATGATATGATTCATGTTTTCCATGTGGGGGCACCCTATCAAATCCGGCGCTGTGACGCAATTTGGAACTCTTAGTTGGAGTTTCGCAGTGGTTCAGGCATCATTTATACATCAACATGGTAACGAAAAAAGTCCAAGTCGTGATTGCTGCGCCCGCACCCTCTGGGGAGTGGAGCTTCCTTATTTTTAAAACCAATAAAGAACGTGGTCATTTCTGGCAAAACGTCACCGGCCATGTGGAAAAAGGTGAGACGTTTGAAGAAGCCGCTTTACGTGAAGCGCGTGAAGAAAGTGCCATCGACATTGAAGCCATCGTCGATCTCCAGGAACTAGGTTTGGTGTATCACTTCCAAGATCGCCGTAAACAAAAATGCGAAGAACATTCTTTTCTGATCGTCGCTGATAAGCAGTGGAAGCCGACCATCGATTCTCATGAGCACGAAGACTGGCGGTGGGAAACAATCTCAACTGTCTCGATGCAAACGTTGGAATGGCCTTCGAATAATGAAGCCCTGTTGAAATGTGCCACCATGTTGCGAAGGATGGGTGCATGATCCTCCTTCTGCTTTTAAGCGGATTAAGCTTCGCTCAAGAACCTGACGCGAAACTTCTCAAGTCTGTGGAAGATCGGTTCTTACCGCCACCACGTTTTGGCACAGAACCGACTGTGAAGCCGTTTCGTTTGCCGGTTCCACCAGCGACGACGATGTACGATATTCAGCGAAGCCCTATCTTGCAGAAGGCGCTGATACGCAAAGGCAACATTCAGGATCTGCGAACGGAGAAAGCTGATAGCATTTACGAGCGCATGCTCGTGAATGTCCACGCTCTCCCAGATGATCTCGGTTTCTTGTACATCATCAATAAAGACAACAAAATCACTCACCGTGTTCACATGAAATACGTGGTCGATGTTCGCCCCGAACTTGCCATGTACGAAGAGCCGCGCCACTACACTGTCGTTACCGATCACAAAAATATCTCTCCTTACGATCGTGAACTGATTTGGCGACCTGAATTTTCTATGACGTTGGGTCGTACTTCTGCCGATTGGACTTCGGATATCTTAAACGACACACAGGCACGTCACTCAACTGGCTACAAATTCGGGGCAAGTTGGCTCGCGGATTTTCCAGGGAAATTTCAGCTCGGGGCGATCTTCCAATTTGAGGGTGCCACTCACCGCCTGCGTTTCGGCGACGCCAGTTACCGCAACTACTCCATAGGCGTAGTCATGAAGTCGCGGAGTTTTGAGTGGGGCGGCCCTCCTTGGCGGATCTTTGGTCAAGTGCTCACAGGACCGATCGGTGTGCTGGCCGTTCGAGTAGCGCAAAATCGGGAAGACATTCCCATGCGCACAACATCGGCGGTCATTGGTTGGGAGCAACCCCATCGGAATGCTTTGGGAGAATGGAGCTGGGGTCTTTCTTGGCAACGTGATTGGCCTAAGCTGCGTGACCAAGTCGAATTCCTAACACAAGACTCGAGTTCTTCCACAAACGATATCGTGGGCTTTAATTTCACTCAGGGGTTTATGTGGTGAAGTTAGTCATTCTTTCTCTTCTGCTGAGCCTGAACTTATGGGCTGGCGAAGGCATGATCGTCGTCTTAGAAGCACCGATGTTTCGCCATCCGGATATTTCTTCTGACGTGGTCCAATACACTCGTAAGGGTCAGCGAATTTTTATTCATCCAGCGGTCATGGTCGATCGGGCGAAGTTCAACGACATTCCTGTCAGTGACAAAGCACTCAAAGAAAAGCTCAACGACGGCGATCCAATGACCATAGGCAAAGATGTCGCCGACTATCACGATGGGATGGATTTCATCCTCACGAAAGACAAGCAAGGCCGCGACGCTTGGATGCTGCGTGAGCACGTGCATGTCTTTTATGAAGACAAGCGCGAGTTCGCACAAAAAGATCCTTACCCTGATCCTACCGACTATCGACTGCTTGAGCCCCTACCGAGTACCTACCCGATCGTTCGCCAAGAACGTCTGCGCGGTGGTTTCTCTTTTTCATTGGGGTCACCGTACTCACGCACTTATCCCTACAACGAAAAGATCAAGGCCGAAGCTGCAGGCTACCAGCTCGAGGCCCACGGGCAGCTGACTCGCCAGTTACAAAGTATCAGAAGCGGTCGCTGGTACGGAGGTGGCATGTTCACGGTCCGTACGACCCAAAGTCGCTACACACTCGAGACTCGTCGAGCAGCGGAACAGTGGACCCGCCTTGGCGCTGGTGGTGTGCTGACCATGGATGCCTGGCGCAGCGAAACTCAACGAATCACTTTGACGGGTGCCCTTATAGCCTACCCTTATAGTCAGGCAAACATCTCTCAATCTGAGAATGGCGTGGAAGAGAACCGCAACTTTTGGGGCTGGAACTTCGGTGGACGGGCAGGGGCCCAGTGGCAGCGGGTTCGCATCTTAGCCGAGGTCGACTTGGTTATGGGCGTCTGGGCAGAGCTAGAAAGCCCCATGCGGATGCAGGCGAAAACTTCCACTAATAGACGCGAATGGTGGGGCGGAAGCAAGTCTGATACCTTCAATCCAAACGCAACTTTCACCTTTGCTGGAGTAGTAGGATTGCAGTCGTCCTACTGATTTCGTCTGGTAATGTGCAAAATTTTTTTTCATCTTTTGAAAAAAATGTCTAAAGGTTAGACGCACGCTGACGAAAAGAAAGATGCAAGGCGAACAGGACGTTCGTCACGCTTCTCAGGAGGAGAATCATGAGCACTAAAACTAACAACAAAAAATCAGCCACTGTTCACAAAGACGTCTTGTTCCAGCGCATCGGGAACACCTGGTTCATCTTCACAGAAGCTAATGGCGAGATGGTTTACTCTGTTATGCCAGAAGGCATGGACCCGAAAACCACGAAGCTCGAGCTCTACCAAATCATCGAAGAGCACATGGATCGCGTGGTCAGCAACAAACAACGCAACCGCGCTGACGTCGCTGTCTAAAAGCTCATGTCCGCTTTAAAGAAACCCGCGCCCCGCTATCAGGGGCTCTACGGGGACACGCCATCTCCTGAGAAGAGGGCCGTTGAAGACCTTACGAGGAAAATCAATGGCCTTCTGACAAACGATCCTCGCATGCTGCGCAAAGCAGTGCATGTGCTGGAGCAATGGTTGCGTCAGAAATCTAAGTAATTTCCCCTTTCCTCCTCTCAAATTCCGGGTAAACTGGCGTTTCAAAGAGAGGACACACCATGAAAGTTCCCTTCATCGACATTTTGCGTTTCGAAAATGGTTTCTATGAAACCGTCACTCAAAAAGCGGCCGAGCTCATCAAGAACGGTCACTTCGTAGGTGGACCTGTTGTAGGTCAGTTTGAATCTGCACTAAAAGATTACACTCACACCGCTTTCGCTCTCGGTTGTGCTAACGGCACGGACGCGATTCAACTCGCCCTTCGCGCTGCTGGCGTCAAGAAGAACGACAAAGTTCTTCTTCCGGACATGACTTTTTGGGCGACTTTCGAATCCGTCGTCAACGTCGGCGCCATTCCCTACACACTCGACGTCTCACGCGAAACGCTTCACCTCACCGTCGCTTCTGTAAAAGAAGGCATCGAGAAATTCAAACCACAAGCTCTCATTCTCGTTCACCTTTACGGTTGGGCGTGTCCTGAGACGGTGGAAATCCGTAAGCTTTGCAAAGACAGCAACGTCATCTTGATCGAAGACTGTGCCCAAGCGATCGGCACAAAGATCAATGGTGAAAGTTTGATCGGTGGCGCATCAGCTGCAACGACGAGCTTCTACCCTGCTAAAGTTCTGGGCGCGAGCGGTGACGCTGGTGGTGTGTTCTTCAAAGAAGCGCAAGTCGCTAAAGACTGCCAGATTCTTATCAACCACGGCCGCACGGGTCACTATGACCATGGCATGATTGGCTGGAACTCTCGTCTCGGTGCTTACGAAGCGAGCTTCATGCTCGAATCTCTCAAGCACCTCGATGCCAAACTCGCGAGCCGTCGCCAAACCTGTGAGCGCTATCGCAAAGAAATTAAAAATCCTGCTCTCAAATTCATCGCTCCTGCGAGCAATGTGTGGGAGAACGGCTATCTTTCAGTCGCAGTGATGGATCCAACAACTCGTCCTGCTTTCATCGAGTACTTGAAGAAGCACGAGATTGGTTACGGCACAGTTTATCCAGGGGCCATGAGTGAACAACCAGGGGCCACAGGACACATTGGTGGAAAAATTTCTCACGGCCATGCTGATTGGATCGCAAAATCAGTCATCAATCTTCCGTGTTTTGCTTACATGAAGCAGGAAGAAGTCGATTTCGTGATCAAAACGGTGAACGATTATAAATAATAGTTTTTAGAATTTTCTTAAAAGGGAGAGAGTTCTTCTCTCCCTTCCATAACTTACAAATAGTCGACAATTCCACTCTTGTTTTTGCGAAGAAGTTTTATCAACTTCCGGTAAAATTTTCCTCAGGTTCTCTTCAATCCATACCGAAATGCTTGGCAACAACGACTTCATCATGGTGATGAGGTCAATTAATCAAGAAGGGCATGGAGCCCACGCGACCTGAACAATCGCGATCATCACGGAGGTTTGAATGGTTTTAACTGGAGGATAGGTCTATGGGTTTCAGAATTAATACGAACGTTGCATCGATTTCAGCTCAGAACAGCATTAGCAAAACGAACAAAGCGCAAGAGTCTTCGCTCGCGAAACTCAGCTCTGGTACTCGGATTACTAAAGCCGCAGATGACGCCGCAGGTATGGCGATCAGTGAAAAATTGAAGGCAGAAATTCGCTCTTCAAAACAAGCTGACCGTAACGCCAACGACGGTATCTCAATGGTTCAGGTAGCAGAAGGTGGTTTGAACGAAACGCAAAACATCCTGACTCGTCTCCGCGAATTGGCGATCCAATCAGCGTCAGACACAGTGAGTGATACAGAGCGTGGCTTTACGAATATGGAATACCAGAACTTGGTCCAAGAAATGGATCGTATTTCAAAGTCGACAGAATTCAACGGTCGCAAGCTGATTGACGGATCGGGCGAGAAGTATGATTTCCAAGTGGGTACGAAGGGTGACGAAAACAGCCAGATCTCTTTTGAAGCAAGTCAGGTGAATGCTTCGATTGGAGAATTGGGTGTGGAAGGTTTGGAAGTGTCGTCAAAAGAAGGCGCACAATCAAGCTTGGCCAGCGTAGACGCAGCGATTGAAAAAGTATCGGGTCAACGTGCTTTCTTGGGAGCTTTACAGAACCGCTTGGGCTCAGCAAGCAACAGCTTGCAAGTGTCTGCGGAAAACATGTCAGCTGCTAACTCTCGTATTCGTGATGTGGACTATGCAGAAGAAACAGCGAAGAGTGCTACGAACTCGATCCTGCAGTCTGCTGGTACTTCGGTTCTCGCTCAGGCCAACATGAACGGCCAGAACGCTTTGAAATTGATCGGCTAATCGTATGAAACGACCCTCTCCTTCGGGAGAGGGTTTTTTTTTGTCTTTCCGCTGCCGCTCTGCTAAATAACACCCCCTTATGACAATCAAGTCCTCCATGGCAGAAAACCACGTCTATCGTGCTGACTTCAACAAATACGGACGTAAGAATCCTTACGACGATAAGTTGAAGGCTTTTGATGCGTTTGTTTTGCGTGATGAAGATGCTGAAGCTCACCGAGGCGCCTGGAAAACACTTTTTGGAAATGAACGTCCACTCAGCGTAGAGATCGGCACCGGTTACGGCGAATTCATGCTGGAGTGGTGTGAGAATAATCCGGAAGCTAGTTTTGTTGGTCTTGATCATCGTTTCAAACGCAGCTTTCACTTAGTCAAAAAACTCGAAAAGATTGAGAACAAAAACTTCCGCTACCTTCGTGGTCGCGGTGAACGTTTGGAATTCATCTTCGCCGAGAACGAAGTCGATAACATTTTCTACTTTTTCCCTGATCCGTGGCCTAAAACCCGCCACAACAAGAAGCGCCTTTTTCAAAAACCTTTTTTGGATGCGGCCCATAAAGTGCTCAAGAACGGTGGCACCCTTTGGGTGAAAACCGACCATGACGACTACTTTGAATGGATGCTTAACGCTTTGAAGGATGAGACGCGCTTCGAGATCTTACTGAAATCACGTGATTTACGTCACGAGCACCCGGAACATTTTTTGTCTCAGTACACCACCAAATTCGAGAAAATCTTTCTCTCTCAAGGTACATTGATCAAAGCTCTCGTCCTGCAAAACAAGAAATAGAGGCCCCCCACATGTCCGGTCAGCTGCGCGATCTCATCAAGCAGGCGCCGATCTCTCAGATCGTGGGGCACTATATTCCCTTGAAACGTCAGGGCAGCACACTTGTTGGGCTCTGCCCTTTCCACCCTGATACCAAACCATCGATGACCGTGAACGATCAGCGAGGACTCTTCCGATGCTGGGCCTGTAACACCGGCGGCGATGCCCTTTCGTTCGTTAAAGAATTCAAAAAAATTGAATTCATCGAAGCCATGAAAGAGTGTGCCGGCATTTTGGGACTTCCGACCGACGAGCTTCAACGGGAAAAGAAAAAAAATCCACGACTCGAACTCGCCTTTCGTGTGTTGAATTTTGCCAACAAGCTCTACGGCCACGTGGCCACGCAAGCTCCCATGCATTTTCAAAAATTCGTGGCTGATCGCCAGCTCAGTCCTGAGTCGATTACCAAATTCCAAATCGGTTATGCGCCTGGAAACAATGCGCTGATGATGCAATTTGATAAGGTGCCCGCCGAACAACAAGACGCTGCCAAGCAGATGGCGCGTGAGTTGAATATGGTGCGTATTTCAGAGGGCGGCAGGCCCTATGACTTCTATCGCGATCGCGTCGTGTTTCCGATTCACGATCACGCCGGGCAAGTGCGCGGCTTCAGTTGCCGTGCCGTTTTACCAGATCAAGTTCCCAAGTTTTTGAACTCCAGCGACTCCTTTGTTTTTCATAAAGCTTCGATCCTCTTTGGGTATTTTTTAGCGAAGAGTGCCATCCGCCAAACCGATCGCGTGATCGTGGTGGAAGGGAACATGGATGCTGTGATGATGCATCAGTTTGGTTTCACCGAAACTGTGGGCACCATGGGAATTGCGTTGAGCGAGTCCTCTCTGCGCTTGCTTCACAACATGACGAAGAATGTAATTCTCGCCATGGATTCCGATACCGCTGGTGTGAAAGCGATGACGAGCATCAACGCCGCGTTCATGGGCCTCGGCATTTTGCCGCGCTATTTATCTTTCGAGCCGGCCAAAGATCCGGATGAATTTTTGCGTAAAGAAGGCCGCCTGGCCTTGATGGAGCGACTCGAAAAGGCTCCTCGTTTCTTGGATTTCTTATTGGAAAAAATCATTCCGACGCCCATTCCAGAGACGATTGACCGCAAATTACAGGTCATGAAAGAGGTCTTTGCCGTTCTTGCACCGCTCAAAGATCACCTCGAGGCGACCGAACGCGTTATTGCTTCAGCTAAAAGATTGCAGCTGCGAAGCGACGATACGAGCTTGATCGAACAGTACAAACAGAGTCTCAAAGCGAGTGAGTTGCCGCGCCCGCAAGCGCGTGTCATGCCGCAAACAACCGAAAATAAAGAAGTAGAGAGCGAAGAGAACGAAGTTCTCCAAGAAGAGGCCAGCCAAGCGCCGCTGGCCCCAGCGGAAGTGCCGCCGATGCTTCCTGCTGAGAAGCTGATTTTGAAAACTTTGATGACTCATCCGGAATGCTTGGTACTTCCGCAACTCCATGA